>JAQIWE010002861.1:0-12500 GCA_034698565.1 Campodea plusiochaeta | reverse complement strand
GTCTACCTGTAGTTCCCGGTACATTGCATAGGCGGAACTAGACCATTCCTAATGGAGGGGCGAAAGTACCTATAAAGCTGATACCGTTGGAGACCGTCCACAAAGCGCCACTATTGTTGGCGCGAACGTAGAAAATTTTAAAATTTATGTTGAATACTCCTTATTTTAGACCCTTTTTATTAATATTTCGTAAAAATCCGACTTCTTTTATTTAATATTTTTCACTTTTTATTGTTTTAGATGCATTTTCTGAATCTCTTTAATTTTTTTATCTTTTCGAAACCTAATGGGGGGGGGGGGGGGGGCAGCTGCCCCCCTGTAGTTCCGCCTATGGTACATTGGTTAAATTAAGGTTTTCTTTGAGATCAGAGAAATGCCGCAACTGATAACGAAAACAGAGATAAAATTTATTGGATCTGACGTTATAATTATGAAACGCCTGTGTTTGTCAGATGTCTGTCGCTCTATAGGTTGAAACTGGTTGCTCTATAAGTTGAAATTGGTTGTAATCCATGAATTATAATTTTAAATATTAATACATTATAATTATGGAAGTATTGCGAGTAAATTACATTATTATAATTTAATTCAAATGAGTTTTGGCATTTAAATATTAAATTTGCACCAGAATTTTATGTTCCCTTTTTGTGATACCTCTTAAACTTTCAACGCAGTTTGAATTATAAATATATATATATAATTGAATTACGGTATTGGTAAAACTTATATGCAAAACTTCATACGTATTGTTGCTACCAAAATTTTAAAAGTAAATTGTTTAATTATATCTGATAAGTGACATAAAACAATATCATGCTGTTTTAAGAGGATTTCTATCCTTTTTAATTATATTCTTATATACATATAACTATCGTTAATTGCGATCCATAGACGATCAAACTCGGTTTGTCAAACGTGTTTTGATCGTCTGTAGCTCTTTTTGATGCTTGTCAAACCGCTTGATGAAGAATGATTCTGTTCATTATTTTTTATGTTTGACAAACCTCGTTGGATCGTCTATGGGTTCATCAAACCTTTTGATGGAAATTAACCCATATTATAATAGGGGTGGGTTTATGAATTCTAGATATTTATGAATGTTTTGAAAACAATAATTATTATTAATTGTTGAGAAAATTGATACTGATAATACTGATACTGATTTTATATTATAGCCTATTACTTTACTTCGTAAATACCTTTCATATATAGTTATAAACACTTGTATATTGAAATTATTATTCTAAGTCAAGTATACTACACATCATATTCATATAACATAATTAAATAATTGTATTTGTGTGTCTTGGATTATATATATGTTTAAAGACCAATAAATATTATTATTATTATACAGTTTCTTTTTCTCATCAAAAAGTGTTGATGGTATCGCTAACAGTGGGCTTATTAAGCAATACACTGCCAGGGAAAATTACATTGGAGTTAATTGTTGATCACTGAGAACTTTTCTGATTATCCGACATGTTTTCATAATAACTGATCTTTGACATTTGAAGAGTATCATTTTTGGAATATTAATCTTATCCAATATATCATACTGCTTTTTATGTATTAAGCCATTTACAGTATAATAACAATTGGTTTGATAATAACTGTTTCCATCTTCCACATTTGTCTAATTTCGTCAGCCAATTCTTTATAATTTTTCTATACTTAAATTACTATTGCCTGTGTTAGTATACCTCTTGTAGTATACGAAAACGTGAATAAACTTCATTTTATTCAAAATGCACTTGGATTATTCTTGTTCTATACCCCTCAAATGGAAGTGCTTAAAACAAGTAGGAGATAGTCCACTTAAAATTGAATACGCTGGCTGATGAAGCTGATATTTCTATTTATGTTCCAATGAAATAACTTGAATATACTTTTAAGGGAGCAGTAGTTATTTGAAAATAATTAAGTTTTCTATACATAACTTCCACGAAATGTAAAGAATATTTTAAATAAAATATAACGTATGGTTAGGTATTTTTCATACACAGAACTTTGACGTGTGGAAAAGGTTTCAATAAAACAGAAATTCTCAATTAAGTAATTATGTGTTTAATATGCTCGCTTGGCACAGATTCGGATCTGAAATTAGACTGCGGATTTCTCCACGCCAAAAATAAATATGGAAGTGATCATCATAGGGTAATCCATGCCGTATTTCAAAATATTCTTTTTGAAGTCATATAAGATTATGTTGCACGGACTGCATAATGCAATAATTTTCTTATAGTGACAGCAAGGAATGTTTTTGCACCTGTTATGTTATAAAACTGATTTCTTTAAATACGACATATTAATTTTTAAAATAAATACTGAAAAAAAAACTTGTGAAAATACTTTAAATAAAACAAAAGTTCTGAAGAAATAATATGGTTAATACACTGTTATTTGGTTCAGTACCGGTTCAAATAATGTATTTTTTTTTTAATATTTATTATGTGATCAGATAAAGAAATACTGCAGTTGATAAGAAAGATAAGATCGAACTGTGGATCATCCAATCCAAATCGAAATGATTTGTATAAAAAGTAGAATTATAGTTGGGGATTTTACAATATCATATAAAGTAATAAAAAATTCTCTTAGACGAAATGGATTTTCACACGATAATTACGAACTGAGCAAAATTTCAATCTATGTTATAAAACTTGCCAATATTAAATTTTTAATAAAATAATATAACAACAATGAAACAAAAAACTGGTAAGAAAATCTTTAATAAAACAAAAAATCTGAAGTAACGATTTGATTATTAATACAATATTATTTTGTTAGGTACTATTATCCCCGTACGATAATGCTTTTTTTAAATATGATCATAATAATAAAGAAATGCCGCAGTTTATAAAGAAAACTGAGAACGGATTTTGGATTTATCCAATGAAAAGCTGAAATATTGCAGAATTGGTTGTACAATTACATGTGTTTTAGAAAAGTTTTGTACAAAAATAAAATTTTATTCAACAGAAGGTAGTTATATGGGTATTGTCTTTTATGGTGAACTCTAATAATTTATTTTCAACATGTTTGTATTATACCGACAATAGCATAATTGCTTGCAATGAACAAAACTGTTGAGAAAATGTTTAATAAAACAAAAATGTTGAATTGAGAACATGACTAATAAAATTAATATTAGTTTTTCATACTCTATACTGAATGAAAACAAAATTTAATGATGACTTACTGATTTTGAGCTCATCCCATTCTCATATTGACTGCGTCGTGGTGGTATAGGCGGTAATGAAGGTCGCTTAGTTCAAAGAGCTGGCACAGCTATATACTACAGGTGTCACTATGTTGAAACTTGGTCAGTAAAGAGATATGCTCTTTTTTGAATTTCGCACTCACAGATCTCTATATCTT
Source organism: Campodea plusiochaeta (assembly GCA_034698565.1). Taxonomy (NCBI): domain Eukaryota; kingdom Metazoa; phylum Arthropoda; class Diplura; order Rhabdura; family Campodeidae; genus Campodea; species Campodea plusiochaeta. The sequence goes on along the minus strand of JAQIWE010002861.1, from coordinate 9,119 downwards.
TAACATATTTCTAGAAATAAAGCCAGTCTCACTCTTTCTTGACTAGCATCCGCATTTTTCACAGACGTGGGTTAGAATCTCTGATATCCTTCAGATATAATATTTTAATTATTGATTTCTTTTTTAGTTACTATAGTGATTAAAAATATCCCACGGTCAATTATATATAATAAATTTTTAGAATCTTATTTTTTTGCAATTTTAGAAAGAAGAGATTGCATTTTAAAATAAATATTATAGAAAACTTTATAAATTGGTCATAATCATATTTACGTTTTCTTAATTACTGTACATAAAATGTCATAATTAATTTCCAAGCAAGAAGAAATTATAATTATATAAAGTTTACTCTATTAAACAAAGTTATGTAACGGATATTTTCTCTCTCAGTACATGCCTCCATGTTTATTTAAAAATCCTTTTATGGTTTAATAGACATGTTATCAAAATAATCATGATAACTTGTAATGATACACCAATACATGTAACTGGTTCCACAAATTTGCTAACTATATAATTGTGTGAAACAGTCATCATTGATCTAATTAGCACATTACACCTAAACATTTACCCTTTAATAATACATACATCATCCTTAACTGTAATACTACAGTATACTTCAAAATCTGCTTACTATTGAAATGGTAGATTTATTATCCCAGCATATATGTATCATAGCGTACTGTTACAGAAAGGTGTGTTTTATAGCTTGGCCACCAGATGGTTCTAATGGCAAGGAACATAATCGAATTTTGGGATTGATTCTATATCAAGGAATAGGTTATATACTGGAATACTCGGAAAATCGTGGTTTTCTAAGAGCTGTATATATGTGAAATCGAAGTAAGGCAATGAAGGTTGGAAATTGTGTCTTCAAGGATTTCGGTAGTTGTAAATTAAACATATTTTTCACATTGATGGACATTTTGCTGTAAATTAAACCAATGGGAACAATCTACTATCAGGCTAAACCCAACCATGTGTAAGTCGAATTTCACTGTTAATACAGCAATTCATTAAATGGATAATACTGCAGTTTCATGTGTTTGTTACAATTCTTTTCTGGAGGAATAACAGGGGAATAATTTGAATAATGTTATAAATGTTTTATATTTTGACAATAAGAAATTTTTAGGAGGATTAAAAAAACATAATTATATTTATTATTATATTGAATTTCAAGCACTGCTGCACGATAACTAAATATCCAGTCGCAGATTTTGACATTAATTTATTGTAGATACACATTAGTTTATATCAATTCAGAAATATAGAAGATAACTTAAACAGAATATATTGGAGAAACTGCCATGAATAATGTTCCAATTTAATGTATTTAGTATAACGAACATACATAAAAAAATGCATGAACATAACATGATGTGATTTGTTAGTTTAGAAAACGTCTATATAATATACAGCATAGTATGTGTTTGAGACTGGTATCATTAATTTTCTCATTTGTGAAGTTTGCTAAAACAATATTGGAGAACTAACTTGTAATACCTCCCAATTTCAATATCATCCAACACCTCAGTATTGATCTCATAACCGCACTTTATTACATTAAAATTGTTTTCCATTAGACAAAATCACACAAACAAATCTCTTTAAAACCATACTACTCCTTTGTAATCCAATCAGTCTTTCCCCGACAATGCAATATTTTTAATACCAAAAGTAATAAAGTTGATTGTTTTTCTGAATTGCTGCACAATTATTTTTCCCCGCGCTCGTTTGTACGCAACACCTGTGCTCTTAAAGCATTCTGGGACAAATTGCAGCTATAAAGTAAAGAGAAAAAGTATACGTCGAGTCAGTGAATTGAACACTAAAACGGAAATTGGTTCGGAATCGGTCAACTTCTTCATAGATGATTCTCTATGTTCGTTTTTTGAATTCCAATTCTTGCTTTTTCTTTTTAGGTTGGTATTGATTGTAATATTTATCCTGGTGGAAGGGGCATAATAAGTAATACAATCCCGGGGGGGGGGGGGGGGTCGTGTAACCTCTAGAATATGTATGTAGAATTCAATGCCATCAAATATGAATAATTTAAAATCAAGGTACATTATTTCAAATTGGATGTGTATTTTGTATTTTCTGAAAATTGAGTGACTACCAATATAATTACGCACAAAAAGTTCCTTTCTGTGTATTTTATAATTAGACTTAGTTAGGGTAGGGGCTATATAATTATACTCTAATCAATAAAGGATTTTAGGAATTCAGGAGGTTACCGAATGATAAACTCCAAGTTATGAAGGTGGGCAAATTTACCACTATAAAGGAATACTTGCATATCAAAGTTGATTAAGTAAAATGCTTTTATAATAAGTGTTTTATTTTGTGGACCTATTTTTCTTGTTTTTCTCCATAGAAATTACAGGAATATTCGTTAAAAATAGATAATTTTTTTTTCAATAATTGTGAAAGCTGAGTGTGTATGGTTATAGTACAAATAATATTTAATACCAATTTACAGTTACTTTATAACCAAAACTATATACAGTAATTTTAACAGCAGATCCCCACCACCCACTTACTGTACTATCTACGACCTTTGCCTTCACCAAAGTTCAAAAAGAATATCAAAATGATCTTGTCTGGTTGTTCTACAGTATGTTTGCAATGTCAGCAAGTCCACTTTTTTATATAAAGCCTGTTGGGCAGTAGTGAGGGCTTAGGAAAATAATGCTACATCGGCAGCTTCATAGAAGCGCTTTATGTAGATAGCTTTTTGTGCCTGTAATACACCATGTTGTTCTGTGTGCTTTATTGATGTTAGGGCGCTTTAACAAGGCGAGCGAGCGAACGTAATTTAATTTTCGAATTAGAATATTTTTGGTTTTTGATCTGCACAAAGGGATTTGAAAGTCAATTGAAGTTTTTCTTGTCAAAGTCACTCAGTGATGCGAATATTAAATTATCTGTGAATGATTTTTGCATATTTTGTTTACAGCACAGTCATTAGATTATCGTTCTAGCCTACATTGTGTTCCTGTTAATTTGTTTTATTGATGTCTAATTATCTTATCTCCATTGATTATAGACTATTGCAAGCTTAACAATTTCTTAATGTAAACAAAATAGGGTATAAAAATTACAATATGAATATTTGATACACAACAATATTTTTGAACTACTGTAGTTTATTGCTACAATTACAGTATTATGAGCATTGGAAACATTAGGTAATTGTAAGTGCTTATAAGCTTATGTACTGTACATTAATCATGATTATTGAAGAAAAATGAAATTTTTTTGCTATTAATTAAAAAAAAGATTATTATCATATCATAATTTCCCAAGTGAGCATAAATTTAAATAACAAAAGGGCAAAAATTCTTCATTTTTTTCAATAATTCAAAATTATAGTACAGTAGATAAGCTTATAAGCACAACTTACAATTACCTAATGTTTCCATAGGTCATAAAATATTCATAAAAAACCTGAACTAAAAAGATGCTACCAAGTTTCTATTAAGCTCTCACTTCCAGTTTAAAACCACACATGTTGCCTAGCTCTTCCGGTATACTTTTCCCATTTACTTACGCACGTTTTTATTCACTTCTATAAAGCAGAGAAGGTTTTCATTTCAAAAATGCTTTAGGCCTAACTAACTCGGTGAATCTATCCCGACGTAATGGTTGTTTTAATTCATTATATAAAAATGAAAAGCTTGCTGGATGCTGAAGCTCATCAGACACTAATGGATGTTAATACATTGGGAATTCTACAGGACTGATGTAGATATATAAACCCTTTGGTACCTTTGAGGTTTTCTAAAACATGGATAGTCTGTAAATGAAAGAGGAAATTGAACTGAAATTTTAAATTCCCTGAGGGTTTCGTCGATTTTGATGTGCATGTTTCTAGGAGCAATAGGTGTACAGTATGTTTTGTATTTTGAGAAATTAATATATGGTTGACAATTTTCCTTAAACAATTATTATTTGTGAAAATATTGATTAATTACTTATTTAACCCAATACAAAAATAATAATAATTGGAAAAAGTAATAAAACATTGTTGAAGAAAATACACAAAGCAATGGAAGAAAATGACGTTACAAAACTAAAAATAGATCTACATTTTCAGTTCGACGTTTGTAAGTAAGTTATACTAGACTATATCAATAATCTGAATCACGTAATTTTATCACTTCAGCCCAATTTCTAAAAACAAGGGCACATTCACTGTTCAAGAATAAATCATTGATCATTCCATTCAGCACACAATAATATTGGGATTATCTCAGCTATAATACTGTAATTCCAACGTATTTCATATAACAGAGTGAAAATAAATGAATTGTTTGAACATCTCTGTTTTTGTTCTCTATTATACTCCAACTGAATATTAACTTACCAAAGTTCAGTTAATGCAGCATTATTATCTATTGTGCATAAAGTACGTACAGTACGGCATAATATATACACTAGCAGTAAAAAGGCTTCTATGTGAACGAATTGCCCATGTAAAAATAAGAGTACAACGTGAATGTTACCTTTGAATTATAATACAACTCATTTTAAATTAATTTTTGTGACAAAAATAAAGTTGTATTTTGTGAAATTTATATCGGCTGTTTTAGTACTGTAGCATAGATGACAGATTTACATGTACAGTAGGTATAGCACAGAAAAAAATGTTGTAAGTTACATAAACGAATAATCGTTGGGAAAGTTACGGAATTAAAATTTACTTTTATCAAACAATCAGAAAATTCAAGTCTAATTTCACAATGTGAAAATATCAAATGATATTACAGTATAATATTATAACGTTAAATATGAGCCTGGAAATGCTGGAATGGAATCCAACAGTCATCACCAGTCTCCCACACAACTGGGACTGGCAAACTACTGGGGACTGGAAACAGTTGAACGGAATTCAATCGCTGTGTAAACCTGTGAGGTCTCATTTTACACTTAAAGCTCTAATACAGAGACTTAACATAATAAGGCGAATTTACAGTTGTTTTCAAGGAAACTATACAAAATGCTAAGGTACGTAAAATGACGTTAAATTGGTTTGACTGGAAAACCTTTGAAATCATTAACTTTTTAATCAAATTTACTCAATGAATTTTATTTCATTTACAGACTTATCGTAAGTATAGGAATAAACCTGTACCCATCGTAATAACACAGTCCTAGTAAATTTGTATCCAATACATGGGCAACCTTGTACCCATATGGTGATCAGTAATATATATATTGCAACAAAGTTGAAGTTTATTCAGTTGATGAATGAGTAAATGAGTGTTGTGGACATTGAGGGTGCAATTTATTGTCCACTCTATATAATACCCAATGAAGCGGGTACAGCAGGAAACAAAAGTTACACTCTCGATGAGGGTTACAATATTATACGAGGGATATGTTATATCTGTAGTGTAATTATGATGGAATAATAAGGTAAAGAAAATCTTGTGACATATTTATAACACCAAGAAAGCGTTGACCGGCCTTTATTCCATATGTTTTTTTATGCCTGGTACACAATTTCAGAAGTTTAAGGAAACCCCAGAAGGAATGGGGGAATCGTATAAAAATACTGATGTTTTTTGCTACACCTGTGTGAACCTGGCATCTCCAACTCCACAATCAAGAGCAGTACTACTAGACCACGGCAACCTCAGTAATTTTGAAATAGCAATAACAAATGAAGAAATATTTAAAATAATAATTCGACTATGTCTAACTGAAAAATAATGTATTAATAATAATTCGATATCTGTTAATTAACATATGACTATATGACAGCTGTTTTTTTAAGAGCAACAGAGGTTATTATGATATGGAAGGATAAAACTTTAAAGTAGAGCCACTTCTCTGTTAAAATACTTGTTGGTGTTTTATTTATTATCTTAACTTTACATGTGTCAGGGCTCTACGCCCTATCTTCAGAAGTTAATATACATAAAATAAAACCAATATCGTGTTATCACAACTGAACTATGGTTTATTTTATGTACGTACTCGTATATTAACTTCTGAAGATGAGGCGTAGAGCCAACATGTCAAGTTAAGATAAAAAATTTAACACCAACAAGTATTTTAACAGAGGAGTGACTCTACTTTAAAGTTTAATCCTCATATAAAATATAAAAATATATTGTAAGATCATATAATATAAGATGAATTAAGAAGCCATATGCCACAATAAAAGAATATTATGGTGGTTGTGGTTATAAACAAATACCTCTATATATAATTACCGATAATAGCTTGCTCTGTATTACTTTCAATATACTTCAAGTTAATTGCACCACACAAACTATTACACCGTTTAAGAAATATTTCTCTTTGTAAACATCTTGTATTTAGTGAATCTTTTCAAACTTTTATTGTACACTTGATAAAACCTTTTTATTAATAAAGGTGAAACGTCCTGAAGCTATATAGTTTGTTTCGTATATAAGTGGCCAGACCCAAGAAATATCTTAAACATTAATACGTCACTTAATCTCCGCACGAGCATACTATTACACCGTTTTAAAAATCTGATGAAAGTTTTTTTTATGTATATAATTCGATTTTATTTATCAAAAAGATGTTGAATGCTGCTTTATACAGTATAATAATAAAACCAACTCCTAAATTTACAGTATTATTCATTTGAATTACGTTCTTAATGTCATAGATTATTAATTTTAATCTTCAACTGCAATTCATGCATATAATACTTGTGTAATAAATTTCAATTATAAATCCTCAAAAATAGCGGTTGCATTTTATCAAAAAAGGTTTCAAGTATACCTCATGAGCTTTTTATAAGCGTGTACGTAAAAGGCAGGAAAAAAAGAGAAATATATTTTAAAATTAGTACTACTTTTAATGGATATTAAGGACCAATGTCGTTTTTATACGGTCTCCTTTTTATTAAGCACTAAAGGATGATACACGGCCTTGTACGGAACGAGAAGTTTTAAGCTTCTTAATTTGAAACAGAACTTATTTATGGTACTTGCCCATATTACTATACGGTAATTAAGCTTTAGATTATTGCGATACAACCCGGTTAATGACTGGGTTTAGACATTTAAAGGAAACGAATTACGGTAAATCTTAATCATCTATTAATGAGAATGTCGTTAAACGAGCTTATTTCAAGATCATTGGGATTTTAAAGATTTTGTGTGCTGGGAATGGGAAAAATACATTCACAATATTTTTTGTGCAGTATCATATTGAAACACATATAAACGGAGAGAGGTTTTTATAGAAAAATTACTTTTTCTTTGGCAGATTTTTTTTTAGGGCAAATGGGCAATCGCCTCATGCTTAAACAAATGTGTTTATATTATTAATTATTAAACTCGTCATAATATAATATAGGAAATGACACAAATTCGGAAATATTATAGACACAAATAAAAAATTCGCTGTTATTATTATAGTGAAAAAGTCAATTTTGTATTTTTATGACTTGATTTTCTCATGAATTTCCATTATTAAGATTCAGCCTTTTTTCAGTGGATCCATTAATATTTATGCTAGTAGGGGTTGGACTATTTCCATTCTAATTATATTGAAATGTCAAATCTCTTTAAAATTAGAAAGTTTGTATTTGTATAAAATTTAATTACCTTAGAAGGCATTATAGGAACAGAAAAAGTGGAAACGAAACCACGATTCGTATAATAATGACTCATCCTGCCTTTCTTACATTACATAAATATTACGTGTCTAATTTATTCCGTACACGCCAAAAGATGTTAAAATCAACCAGTGCACTATATACAGTATCCACTGTGTAGTATAAAACATACATATGCAGATACAGCATCATGGTAATTCGGGGTGCTTGTTTATGCAAGGTCTCGTATACAGTGTACCAGTCACCACAATTATCGGCTCATTAAATTCTTGAATTAGTTAGCAACGGTTGGAAACTGAACTAAATATTATTGATTTGCTGTTTTAGAAGTCATACCGATGTCAGCAGTACCATACTGAAAAATGGAGGGTACGTTAAAACAGTTTATTATGTCCCACAATTTTATAACCAAAAAATAAAGCAATTCTTTGGTAGAATTATTGACAATCTCTAAGACAGATATTTAAGGCAAAGGGGAGCAATACATAACGTTAATTTATAGCAGTCCTACAGTAATAAAAGAAAAGAAAAAAATATTGTTTATCGATCGCCAGGATTTAAGTCATCTTTCATGTTAATATTAATAACATAACTATATCAAAGATTGGCAAATCTCACACTATTTAATTTAAATTTAAAATGGAAATGATGTCACTAAATATTGGAGCTGTTTAGGTCAAACTGATGGGTGGTTTACAGTATGCTATTCAGGAAACTGTGGTAAGATAACTGCAGCGATATGAATCAGTATAAGATTTTTCTGAATCAAAACCGACTTAGTTGCCAATTCCCAGATAATTTCATCTAACATGAATCTTTAAATATTCATATTTTTTCTAATTTTGCTGACAACTTTTTGCACTAAATTTCAAAGTGATTGATGAAACTATTATCAGCTGATGTTACGACCCTGATAAGGTAGTTTTTTTTGTATTTAAAGTGATACTGGAGGTATAGTGTGCATTTCCAACTGATTTTGATCGATAATGTGATTGGCTGATCTGGATTATGCATGAGAGCAAGTAGAGTATAGAAGGTTTCAGCACTTCCCTAATTACAACGAGTTGCATAACTTTGCACTCAAAAGTTTATTAAGAAATTCTGTGAAAATCAGCTAATTATTAATTAATTTCAGTGTAGCTAAATTATAAGAAAACAGATTATTAATTTTACTGTCGATAACTTCCTCAGCAAAATTTAAGACACGCTTTTTGCAATACAATGTATACCGTTATTTGTACGAATGTCATATATCTCTGAAAAAGCATCAATGTTAAATATATAATAATTATACTACATCCTATAGGGTGAACTGAAAGTACTTCTTCCAACCATTCTCATTGGAACATTGAGAATAGAATAAGCAGAGGTGTGACATACTGAGCTATTCTGGAGAATAATTAACATAAGACACACTGCATACCTATATATTACTACCACATAGCAGTAAATCGCCAGAATGAAGACTGAGATACATACTACAGCAACTTTATCATAAAATTCCTTTTAT
>JAQIWE010002860.1:0-12552 GCA_034698565.1 Campodea plusiochaeta | reverse complement strand
CCATGTCTATTCCTTGGTGACTAATACCCCAAACCTTTCAACTTAACAAATTAAGTCACTATAGTTTTTATCTATATTACCACAGAAGTGCGTAATGGTTTTTTTTCATTACGCAATAACGTCACACAATGAAACTGGTTAAATTATACTGCGTGAATATTCTTTACACGATTAGATTAATTTTATTTATCCTAAATAAATATGTAATTATCATTAAAATGGGATATTTTATACTTCAAATTGTCAATATAACGTAGATAATTTCAATTCGAGTACAGTGCGTACAGCATCGAAAAATAATTCGATCTCCTCTGCATTAGAAGCACACACGCTGCTTTTATCAGTTTCCAAAGAATAGATCTGTCTCCGTCATTTTGAACCTCAAGTTAGCTCATTACGAGAATGAAAGAGGACAAGAAGTTGATAAATAACTTGATACCAAAAGTGAAGGAATAATAAGATAGAAGAGAATAGAAAAGCAGGGGTGGACAAAGAGAGTAGGAAAGATACAGAGTTCAACGAACTTCATAGTAAAGATTAAACAGTATACATGTTTTTTTATATTTGATGATTTTTGAAAATGAAATGCAGAAAAGAATTCTTATTTACCGACTTTAAACCGTCAGCAAATTTTTAAATTAACAATAATTTAGTCTACACTTCTAAAACATGTATGGCTTTTAATAATTTTAATTTTAATGTATATGGCTTTTAATAATAAAACATGTATAAAAAAAGAAAAAAACATAAATTAAATACTATTCAAAGAAATTTAGGTAAATCTTAACTTGGAATACTTCGATATAATGTATAAGCATAAATTAAAGTAGTTCAGTGAAACTTATCAAGAATGCAGTAATTTCTTATTATTATTCTCCCTTTAAAACGCCAAACTTCGTATATTTCCTTAAAGCATGGTAATTGTTTAATAAGTACAGAATCCTATCATATATCCAATATAGTTAAATTTACTGTACATATATTTGCCAAAAGATATTCTTACCGTTTTACTCTTGGTACTTTATCAGGCGAATCGAAACACTCCTTCAAATTCCAAACAATGATATTATTATTTTCAAACAGATTTGATTATACAGTACACATTCCCATCAGGAAATAACTTACAGTACCTTTAGTACTCATATTCAGTCTAAAACGTGGACGTTTCTGAGGGTTTTCATCTATTTTTTCCTTAATAGTTTAGATTTATTTGTTGCTCTACTGTTTCTGTAACTAGATCGAAATATCTATCCGTTGAGTAAACCTTAATTTTTCTTTTTTAATTTTAACCTTTCTTTCTTTTTAGACCAAGAAATATACATTGAAGTGACAGCAGTAAACAAACATTGCTGTAATATTTTCCCTCCTGAAAATGAAATATATTTAAACGTTGCTACAATCTAAAATGTTGCTACGATCTAAAATGAAGAAAACCGTGGATAGACAAAAGTGAGCAATTATTTGATAAACTCCAGTTGTAAAATGCCAAATTACTTCTTCGAAAAAATTCAAAATATCGGTAGTTTCCTGAAAAACAACAACCGTAGCCAGTAATAGTTCACAAATAAGAATACTAAAATGCAACTTTAAACTGTCAATTGAAAATGGCGTGTAAGAGATACTGTCATCAGTTGATTTTGAACGCCGCTTTAGCAATAATTTCTCTTTCAAAACAGCATCTTATTCCAATTGTTCATTATATTTGCTTCGAAGAAATGTCGAGTAAATTTGTTGAATGAACCTGCCAACTTTGAATGCCTTCTGTTTGAAATTCCAAATGTTGATTCATAATATTCGTAGATCTCAGAAGCATGAACATATGACTCAGGAAAAGGACCATTTGGAAAAAATACCTCCTGTTGACCTTCAGACCTTCTGCTAAATGAATGATGCACACAAAGTTTTCTGACGGCAAGTTTTTACAGTTGTAATTTTGTAATGATTCTCCTTCATATCCCATATCGTAGTCCCCAAAGCAACCAGAATTTTTCTTCATTCATTTGAAGTATATCTTTATCTCTGTTAATATCAAATAATGATGTATAACGATTTTGAAATTTTGTTAAGTTCACTTCCTGAGGTGTAGAAGGTAGCTTTTCTAATTTGGTGTTGTTAGAAAACTTAAAATATTAGCACTGATACCAGTAACAAAAACTGTGGCCATAATGTACCAGCTAGGAGAAATAGAGAATTCGTCCGTGAATACTTCTAGGTATTGCGATGTCTGACGCACCTGCTAGAAATTTGAATATCATAATTCTGTCTGATGTATAAACATTCTTTTTGAGAACAAACATGCTCGTGATAGCTGCAAGAAGAATTAAGAACCAAACTTTCCAGGAATATATTGAAATGATCACAAACATCACCAGAACTTCCTTTGGTTTTCGAGTAATAAAAGTAATAAATTTTGTTTGGAGAGGTCCCATTAGCACGTAAGGTGTGTACATAAAGTAATCATAGTGGTCTTTAACAACAGCGACATCAGTAACCATTGTTCTCATGTAGTAAATGTTATCGTCACTACTGTAGTCAATAACTTATATTAAGTGAATTTGATAAGTGCAGAAGGAGTTGTTTTCAAACTTCTCGATCATACCGTATTGATGTCATATTTTTATTTATTTATTTATTATCAATATTTTCAACGGGATGGCCCCAATTACAGAAAATACAAGTATATAATAAAGTTCTACAGTACAAAATAGTTAGTAAGATGTAATAAGAAATACTAAAATTAAACACTAGATATGGCAAAAAAATGCACATAATAATAAACATATTATCATACGTTTATTATAATATTACCAAACATGGAAATTATATATTGTACAATGAAATTTAAAAAAAAAATATATTTTTTTAACTAAAAAATTAATTATTTACAGGATACGGGAATTTAAAAATGTGGTAAATTACTATTATGGTAAAATTAAACAACATGGAAATTGTAGTCGAATCAGGTGATGGAGTTGAGAACATTTTTACATCTCACAAAAAATCTGAAAGCGATGGTTCGGTAATATTAACAAGAGGATCTGTATTGGACATCTTATTATATAGTTGCATAAATCTTATGATGGGGATTAAACAATTTGAATAGTTGTTGTGAAATGTTGGAAAGAAAAATAAGTTTTGATTACGGGTTTGTCTAATGGGTGTTTTGTAATTAAGTAGTTCGAGTAAGGAAGAGCAATCTATTTTATTATGTAACAGGTTATGAACAAATTTTAATTGTGAGAGGTGAATAAAATTTTATACCGTAGGAATGTTGAAAAATTCACAGAGAGACGGATATAAACTATCATCATAACTCATTTTGTATTTTCCACACAAGATTTTTATAATTTTTTTTAACGATTGACATGTGTTTGGTAAATGGGAAACCATAAAACGGATGAAAAAGGTATGTGACTACGGACGAGAGCTAAATAAAGTGACCTGAGAGTTTGAGGGCCGAAAAAATTATGACAGGAGCTTTTTGTACCATACCGAGCATTTGAGCAGATTTATTATAAATGCTGTGGAAATGTGCAGAAAAGTTAAAAGTCGACTAGAAAGTGATGCGAAGATCTTTGATATCGTGAACTCTCTGTTACAGTTATCATATTTCTTGGTTCAATCGAATATAACTTTGCTCCACAAAGATACGTATAATGAAAGTTTTTTGATATGTTTTTGTTTCTGTTATACGCCAATACATGCAGGTTATTGCCATTGGGTGGCAGCATCAGACTATGTAATGTATTATGGAATTCAGCCATAGTTTTCTTACTTAAATAATCTGATTTTGCTGCTGATTTTATTTGTCCAACTACAGTAATGTGATAAAAACAAGCATTGTGTTTTGGCGAAGGACGATGATAGTTGTTAGCAAACTTCTGTGAAAATGTTTCTTTTCATTCTGAGAGTATGTGTTGTAATCACTGATTATAATCCAAGACGTACAATTATTCAAAGATTGTCTAATTTGACGAAGTTCCTGATCATTGCAAAATTCAGGAACTTTCACATAAGGCACCATTACACAATTTGGAAAGAAGTTTTTATACGCGCAGATATTGAGAAATTTAAAAACATGTAAAAGTTTACATCTGCAAATTGATTTGCAGCAATATTTGTCATTGTTGTAATCCTATTAATCTGAGGCAGTGTTAATACTGCTAGTTACGGGCTACAGAACTTCCACTCGATTGCGAAAAGAAATATATGTAAAAAAAAAAACTTAATTGCTATGTTTCCGTATTCCAGTTAGTCTAGTAATTACACCTTGTTCAATTAAGTTGTTTGATAATACTAAAAGCTCTCCAATGTGTTAACAAATAATCAAATACTTATATTGTACATTATGATGCAATGTAAGCAATAACTTAAGAACATGTTTATTTATGACTGGAAATGCAAGCGAATTATAGTATTTGCTTTGACATAAGAAAACGTTAAAATTTTTATTTTAAAAGTCATTTAAAACTGTTACAACCTACAAAACGGTTTCAGTTGCATGTGCACTTGAAGAATTATGCTGCAAATAATGACAATTATTGCATTACAGTATATGCAGAATGTAGTTACCACAAATGTTTTTATATATTATATTCTTATATATAGAAAATTTCGCTTCTAGATACAAAAAGTTGTACAAAATTTTATGATAATATAAAAGTGTATATTGTGGAAAGAAACCTCGTGATTTGTGGCTTTTCGGTATAGCTACTTAATGAACCTTTTATTCCTATCCCTCAAATATATTCATAAAAAAATTTGTGGGATAAAAGAAAAGGAAATATCAAATATTTTTAGTGTATGTAAATATTAGTAATTAAGAATCTGTTTTATGCAATTTATTAAATATTTACTTGAATATTATTTTCTTCATTACATTAATTTACATTCAAACCATTAATTATAATCTTAAGGGTCAAACAGACAAAGCAAGATTTTGCCAACCAGTAAGCGCTTAATGAAAATTCAACCAATAGAGTGAAAGGGGTGGGCGCTAAATTATTAAGTCCAACTCGTAAGCGTAACTTTTCCAAATCTATCCAGGCGAGATTTTTCCAACTTGTTAGTGGACAACTCCAAAGGGTAGTTGTGTTGGTGGCCATCTTACGTATGTTAAAGTTATATTTTATTTAATATTTTCGCCACTTTCGATTTCGAATAACAATATTGTCTCATTCCACATAAATTAGTATTTGATTTATAATATTTGCTAAAAGCACAAAGTAAAGCTTTCAAACGATATTTACAGGCTAGTTAGTCTATAAATCGGGCAACTTCTTTAATAAAGTGTGGCAGGATGTAAGTTTGAAAGTTGGACTTACTGCAATATTAAGTCGTACCACGTCTGTGAAAAGTTGGCATGTCTATTTCGCACTTTAGCTCATATCTCCTTTACCCACCCCTGAATAGTAATGAAGTTGTCTGTGGGCCGCCACAACGCATGGAACATCACAAAACTTATTATCCTCCATCTTCCAACACTTTGTTACAACTTTCTTACAACATTCTCGAATTTCATACGACAACGAATTCAATTAATACTTCAAAAGGTAACACGGAATTATTTGCAAAGGAGGCGAAAGGGCGAAAAGTTGTAGAGAGAAAAATTGAGGTTGAGAAGATTTTTCATTATCTTTGAGTTTGTTGTCATACAACACCAACGCCTCGTAGTGGTTGAAGGGAAAGTGTTGCTTTGGAAAATGAGAATTTGGGTATGTGGTAAAGTGGGGTTTTAATTAAAGGAAGGCTGTTTTAATCGAGTTATGTATGACGCTCAATCTTGGTCATATTTCAAACATAATTATTATAAGATGTTTAATAATATGGAAAAAATTTATTATACGGTAATTTTGTATTTACTGAGATCTTAATGCACTGTATGTGAATTCATAGAGAATTTTCCTTGTGTTCAAAGTTTCAAATTTCAAAGGTTTTATACTAACAAACCTGTTTTATTATCAGTATATTATCTGATTTGTAGGTGATTTATAAATTCATAAAAAATGCTATTCATATATAATTTATAATCTACGGCATTTTTCTGTGATTTTTCAGTGATTATATGCACTAAAAATACATTTTTTTTGCTATTTTGGTTATTGTAGGTCTATATAAAAAGTTAAATATTCCCCTGGTTTACTTATTTCTCTACAGCATTTTTATATTCCACCACAAAAATATAAAATACTCATCCTCGCAAATGTAAAAAATATAGTGAAACAGTAAATAGTCCCGTGAAAGACCGCAAAACAGAGTCGAGGAAACTCCTTAAAAATCACAGTGGTTTTACACTGTATAAAATTACCAGCATGTTTTTAGATACAATATACTATTCGTCTATTCCTACATATACATCAGCCAGTTAATGATCCTACATTGCGGTTAAAAGTTGTGCATCAGAAAATTCCCTAAAGGAAGGGAAAAAATGGGGCGCAAAATGAATTATGAATGTGCAGCAGCTCTGCACTACTGTACATGACTACAGACGAGGAGTTATTCACTTCTGTATTGTGATACAGTAAACAGCGGGTGCAACTGTATGGACGAGCTAGTAAGAACGCGTGTTGCGGCTTATGAACATGTAATCCAGGCTTACTACTGTATACCCTATTGCAGCATAGCGACGTTTTACCGAGCATGTCACCGTATGTGTTACAGTGTACCATCGTATTTGCACTCGTATAACGCACCTCTGTTCCAATATTAGAAAGTAATTTTTCAAATTTAAATATAACATATTTCACCTGAAGGACATACATACAATGATTACAAGTACATAATATGTCAATTTTGTAATCCGCTGCCATTATTACATCACAATTCCATACCAATGCCATAGCAAGGTAGTGCATTGCAATGTCAGTGCCATTGCATAATCCTGTAATGCAATGCAAGTGACAGCGCTGACAATACAGTGCACATCTACCCAATGATATAAGAGCAATTCCACTGCAGTGCGAATGATATGCGCTGCCAAAATCTCCTGCAATACCCAATGCCATATCTCACTGTCATTCGATGCCAATTCAATCGCAAACCGCGATGACAGCGCTGTTATACAGTACGAGTACAAAATGCCAAATCGCAATATATAGAGTATTTCAAAGAAGAATACTAAATAAAAGAAATAATTATTCAAAGCATAAGAAACTGCTTTTATCAAGAATGTCCACTAAACCATCTTACACCGTATTTCAGAGTGGCCAGCATCAAAATCTAAAGTGACGAACCCCTCGGGGCTTTAGAGCGTGGGTGATGCTTCGTGCTCTGCAATCAAGAATGTGTATATGACACGTCCTCAAATATTGAAGCTCTCAGGCGCTCGGTATAAACAGAGAGGATTACGGTATTGAACAAGTGCATTTTACTCATGTGGTTTATCGAGAGCTGTATCACTCTGAGTGGCTTCGTTAAATTCAAGTGCAGCTGTTATATTCGGTGCTCTGACGAAATCCGTGATTTATATATATGCTTTCATTTCGTTTTTTATGAGTAGGTTTCTGGTACTTTGATTTGGTTTCATGTAATTTTTAAAAAGAAGATGACTGGTGTAAAAAATACTGGTTAAATACAAATCTTAATAAAATATTTTGTGTATTTTGAAATCTTGAAGGAGAAAATCTCTTTCACAACAAATAAATAATAATAAACGGATGCCCCCATTCATGCATCTGCAGTAGTGTTTTATCTTTTTTACAAATCTTGGAATGTTTGTAGCTCATTTTTTCCTGGAGTCCTAAATTGATTTTGTATATTATATTCCTTGAAATAATTAATTTCTCTATAGTTAAGGTTTTAAGTCTATTATGATAGAGCTATCTAAGCCATCATGTTCCTCACAGGCAGACGATTATTTCAAAAATAATGTCTTACACTATAAAGGTAATAAAATCATATCGAAACATTAATTTCACTTCTACTTGTAAGAGCATAATCTTTTACAGTCTGGTAAGTTTTAATACAGTAATTTCACAAACAAATATTTAAGGAAATGAGTTTTCTGACAGTAAAATATTCAAGATGCATAAATACAACATAAACTGAACTTAATACGAAGTTCTGATCCCCAACAATAGTATACATGTAAGGTGCTGTGAAATTTCTATCTTATCATTGAAGTTCTTATCTTTGTGTTGTGCAGGGAAATCTTCCAAACTTCATAATTTCCTTCTGTATACACACAGAATACATACAGAATACACACAGAATACATACAGAGATAACAAAGTTGCAATGTTTTAACTACTATAGTTGCCTCTGGGTATGTTACAGTTTCATTAAAGTTGCGTAATAAAATAATCAAATATCTTTGCATTCAAATTAAGGTTTTCTTCATCACGTTAATATGGAAAACATTAAACGCAAATTAGATGGTATAATAAGACAAGGATGAAATTTAAATTATTCATCAGTAATTTTCGATATTGTTCTCTTTTTTAGTTTCTGTGGTAAACAGAGTACAATTATGTAAATAAAAATAATTATATTGTCATTTGATACCAAGATCGTCACACTAGAAATAATGAATCCACACTAATGAGGATCTATGCATTACTTTTCAGCGTATCCTAGTATACTAGAAATATATTATTATAAGAAGCATGGTTTATAAATTTAGCTATTTTATTCCTTATGTAATTAATCATATAGCAACTTTAATAAGTCAATGGCCATTGACAAAATTCATTTCAAAGTTTGCGACCAAACACCCTTTGATAAAGGGTGAAAATATTACTACCGTACTAAATTCATTTTACACGAAACAACTAGATTCTATCACAATAGTATATCACTGACCTGTCGTAACATAAATGCATCCTACTTAATTATTAATATGACACCGACAATAAAACTGGTCCAAAAACTCGTAAAATACTTAAAATAGAGCACCAAACCAAGCAAACAAGCTGAACTATGTATAAATAAAAACTATTTCCTCTGCTAAAAAGCCACACTATGGAATACTATGTACTATAGGGCTGTCAGGGTACTTCACTCGCACAACAGGCAGTAACGAGATTACATTTTTTGTTCAGTTAATTGAATTCGATACGTAAGAATGCAAATAAAAGCCATCGACTAATCCCAGCTATTCCATTGCAGAGTCCAATGGCCATTGGAGAGACAAGAGAGAGGAAAAAAACGGTATTGCATTCATTCAATCGTCGCTGTTGAGTTCTGTTACAATTGGACGTTGTTTATTAAAGCAGAAGACACGATGTCGATAACGAGATACATAAAACCACATGTCGCTACTAATTAAAGTGGGAGATAAAAGTATTTTTCTTCTTATTGGTTCTATGTTCCAGTGAAATACTGTACGTTAAAATGTAGCTACAGTATAGGGCGATAAGTTTCATTGCTTTCGATGAATTTTCAAACTACTGTACATCAGGGATTCAAAGTGAGCAATTAACGTTAATTTCTATTAACCAGAATTTCACTTATTGTGTCTGTGCCAATATTTCGGTCAATTCAAAACTAATGTATTTTGATGTTGGATCAAGTTAATAGGCCATAGTAACTTATTCATCAGAGGAGACTCTTCAGTGTGCCGAAAAATTAAAAGAGGACAATTACTCATACCAATTTCTGGAAATCTCTGCAGCAGCAGGTATCTTCAGGATTTATTTGAATAAAATGAGCTATTATGTAAATATCATTACAGTGAGTCAAGTTTACAGTATTATTTTTCTTATCAACATTTCAGATTTTGTATAACATTTAAATAAAAGATACCAAAAATACCACTACGTAACTTCAATAACTATAAAAAATAAGAAAATAATAAGCGAATACTCAATCTAGTACTGCAATTAGTTTCTATGTATATATCTACAACTCAATCTCGTAGTGTAAATATTATGTATGCATGCGTCATGGGTCTGTGCAGCATGTATTGTACTGAATAACGATTATTGTTATTATAAGAGAATGATAATTTTTTATCTCTTTTACATTTTCTCCACACAACTACTAGAAAAATAAACATGTACAGACACATAAACCCTTAAAAAGAAATATGTTCTTTCACATTGCGTAGCGACGTAAAACTATCCCATAATTGTAAACCGTCCGGAAAGCGAAATTACGGCATGACCAATGTGTCAACCAGAACTTTCAATGCTGTAGTTGCTCACATGAGTTGGCATAATGCGAAAGGGATTTGTTATGCCATAATTTAAGGGGTTGTTTTCATTTTATATTATGCATGCAGTAGTCCTACGCAGGGGAAGGGAATACCGCAGTGGGAAAAGCTACCTGCAGATAGTACAGTATTCGATGAAATAACTAGTCTATACAGTATATGGTTAGTTGATGTATATGGATACATGGTTGTGAAACTGGGTTGTTTTTATGTTGGCAAAATTTTTGGTTTATTATAATTAATGAATTTTGCAAATGAGAGTTCTCCGTTTTTGGTTGAAGTGAAGTGTGATATTGGAGTCGGGTACTGTTGCTCGTCTGACGTACAGTACATAATTATGTACCACGATGATTTCAACAAGCAGCACGAACTACTGATAAACATTAGGAATATTTTGTTGATAATTATTTTTATTAAAATAATAATAAAAATCTCTACAACCGATTTTTTTTCCTTTCCTTCAATTTTTTTTCACATTGTTAAAAATTGCAAATGCTAACTGCGCAGTAGTTATTATAAAAATATTCGAATTTATTGAAATTGCTTTGTGTGTTCATCCTATTCAAAAATCCTTACACCAGGCATCCTTTGTTTGGAATTTTCAAATTCATTTAGAGGTGAATTATCACTATTGACGTACGTACTGACAGTGCTCTCAACATCATTGTAATCATTTACACATGTACAAGCTTTCTACGGGGAAGAATTTTATTTCGCAAAAGTTTTTAATATGTAACTAAAAATGTTATTAAACCATCAGACAAAAAGACTAATTTTGAATTTTTTTTAGAGATTAATATATTTTTAGTACGTGTGACCACTATAGTGGAAAATTTAATTTAATTGTACTTTTCCTCGGATTTTCTAGTACTATGTTTATAATTTCAAAACATTTTTTTGCATTACAGTTATTTTATAATATTATATTAATTTATGAAGGTTATAAATAATTATTATTATTCCATATGCTTCTCATAATATTATTAAGCTTTCCAGGAATCTGCACAAGAATAGAAAGATGCCATGACCTATCTAAATTTTAAACTTAAATTACTATAATAATATTTTATTAATATTCAACAATGTTGTGAAAACACGATGCGTAGTATCTTCCAAGAATAATAATATTTTACTGTATACTTTAAATTAGCCTAATGCTCGTTGTATGTTAATATAAATTACGCCTGCTGCATATTCACTCTAAATTTACTGTAAAAGATATTTTTGACACAGTCATATTTGTTTCGAGTAGTTAGTTTTTGGACTAGAATGAAAATAACTGTTATTATTTACAGAGTTTTATACTAAAACTTATAAAAAAATCATTACACTGTTTACAAAATAATATCTTAGACTAATGAGACTGCTCAGCCAGGCTGATGACTTCACTAAATTGACATTCATTCGAAAACGGAGAAGCATGATACAGAGCAGAAACAAAGCAGCATACAGTATGTGATTTCTCATGTTGTCATAATATATTTTAAGTGCCAACGTATCATTATACCAAAATGGTTTCTTCCATGCATCATGCTTTATAATTGACACATTTGCAGTTTCTGCATTTATTTTCAGTTTCTGCATTGGATGTTCAGTTTTATCTGATTTAACGTACAGTAGAGTATTCATGAATCAAAATGCTACAGTATATGTTTGCAGTAATAGCTTACAAGTATGTTTACCATGTATGCGTATATTTTATTATTTTCATCTAATTTAGGGAAATGTAAATTTACAACATAGGTTATTAGTTTGGCTCAGGAAGCCTGACAAGACCATTACTTACTGTAAAGTAGATAAACATGATTTTTGTCTGAAATGACCCAAACACTGCTTGGGATATGGCGTAACATTATTTAATTTTATCGGATCTTTCTTTTAGTTATAATTTATTATAAACCTACACAAACTTGATTAACACTTTCGAGACAAATGCAAACATAATTCCAGAAATTACATATTGAAACACTTTATCTTCTTTTCCACCACCACGCGCTGGATGGTTTACAATAAACATAATACAAACTGTAATCAATCTTGGTTTTGATTGACAAGAACTGAAATAAGTTTGCTTTATTTGCTGGTGTACTACATATAAGATATGAAGCTACATACACATCGTTACCATCACAAACAGCAATTAGTTGCCATGTTTTGGTTTGGTAACCCCATATAACTGATGCGTCTGAAAAAGGATATAATTTGCATTAAATTTGATAAAAAAAAGTTTTCAAGTAATGTATTCAACATGTGTATTTAACACTGTAAAATTGTAAAAATATATCTGTTATGTTTTAAGAAATTTATTGTAAAAAATGTGCAAGATATTATAAATAATTTATTTGTTGTGTTGTAAATTTTATCATTGTCTTCATTGCTCAGTATTAATACTTTTTTGTTAT
>JAQIWE010002859.1:0-12553 GCA_034698565.1 Campodea plusiochaeta | reverse complement strand
GATACCAAACACTACATAATTGCTTAAAAAAGTAGCATTAAAATAGTATTGGATTTAACATGGGATTCCCTATGCTGTAAACCAATGTTGATTCTGGGCGAAGGACTCTTAAGTAATAACAATGTATCTTTTCTTCTACTGATTGAAGTAAATGAATACTGCAGGTACAATATAATAAATAATAATTTCTCTCTTTTCCAGAATGGTCGTAAGTGAAAGGTGGTGCTAGGAAGATCATAGTGCAATGCATCTCCATTTAGAACGTAATGCCCAAGCAAGATGTGACTGTGCCATCCTTTCTCTTTCGTGGATGGGAAAAGTTCCTGAAGACTTCCCTGAAGTAAGAATTAGCAACATACTCTTTACAATTTAAAGCACTCTCAGCGAATGAGTAATATGTGTTTTTGTGTCGTTGATGTGTATGTCATTCGAGAGCTGCCTCTGGAATAATGTTTGGGACAAAAACAGTCTTAGAAGGGTTTTTATGTTCAATCGCCGCAGTTTAATTTAACTTACACTGGAATGTTTTGGGAAACTATCTCATTTTGAAATACGATATAATCGAAGTGAGACAAATTTAAATCTATCTAAAACATGTTTTATTCCGAGAAATAAAATAAATTTTGAATACTATACGCCGTATATGGGAAAGTAATTCAATTGATGTCATTGAACAAATTATATAAAATTTAGTATTATTCCATTCGTACTTTCGATACAGGCGTGTCAATTAATACAACTCTGTGATATGTTCATTTAGTTTTTCATACCGGTTAATACTTTTAATAACATTTCGAGCATGTCCATGAAATTGGCTGTTAATGTGTATTTTCGTTCTGTGATGTGCTATTTGTATTGCTTCCTGCAAATGTTTATTATTCATTTCTTTTTCTTGTATTATTAAATTAAAGTATTGGAAAGTAGAAAATATATATTATCAGTAAGTACCTTTGACGCGTAACTCATGTGGAAAAGCTTTGATCCATCATCCATTAGTAACAACTTAACTTAATTTCTTGACTATATTGTGAAATATCTAAGGACTGATGTGGTTATGCTTTAGGTGCTGCTTTGCGTTAATCAAGTTAACATCAATATGTGACTCTCCTATATACCTACAAATATTATGTACTGCTATAAGATTATTAAATATGAATAATTTTAAACTACCAGTATGTGACACTGAAGTTTTCCACTAATGTTATCGTGAAATAATGATTTTGAGACTTTCAAGAAAAATATGAAGTAAGATGAGAACTTGTGAAACGTCGATTGTTCAGAATTTTCCGTGCAATCATCGTATAAATCTTCCGAAGAAAAGAGAAGTGTATCTTATTGTTCCCCGCTGACCACTAAACATTCAGATCTGTATATTTCCACTCGCTCATTCACCCATCAGGTGTCTGCGTGTAAATTTTACAAAAAATTGTCCATACATCTCACATTTCTCATGCCAATTTTTTTATTTTCTCGGAATACCAGTCGACAGTCGTATTAAGGCCGTTCGGTACCTGGAAGTAGGTATAGGGATTCCTATTATACGTAATTAACTCATTTCTCGAAGGCTATTGAAGATATTTACTTAATTCTTTCACTAATTGAAGGATATGGCAGAATTATACGCCTTCTTAACTCTGAAATCTCGATTACCGTAACCCATTTATTTTATTTTTTTTATTTACAAAATGCTTTTTAGCATTAATCATGTTTAATGTTTTTACACTAAAATTTAAAATTGTCTTGAAATATAGAATATTCATTTATCAGTACATTAAAACAAAAATCAGTAAAATATCCCTATAAATGAGGAAGTTATGGCGTAACTACGAAAAAAACTTTCAATTGCATTTGAACTTGACCTGGGTCACTGTTGACCTTGAAATAAATTTAAGTAAGATATAGATTGATTGTATTATCAATATAATATTCAGTCATCAGGGTTACCTGTCATTATACAGTTTTTATTAATATTTCAAATTTCGGAAACTTCCAGCTACCCAAACACCTTAAAACTATTTACTTAATCGTGAATATTTTAAAGGACAAACATTCAACAAAGCCACAATCTCATGAAACTTCGTCCTGTTAAACTACAGTCGTAGAAGAGGTCAACAGGAATAACATTATTACGCGCTTTCGAAACTCTGAATTGAAGTAACGTATTGTCAGATAATCTACTTCTCGTATTATTAATGTCTATATAATGGGAATGTGATAATAGCTAATAATCCAACGGAATCAATAAAGTACCAAGAGGTAGCATAATTAAATAGTTGACAAAGTACTTTAATTAATAGAGATGGCGCTGTGATGCGGATCAAAACTTGTATTTATAACATTAATTTTTACTGTTTAGCTATTTCACGTACAAGCTTTTTCAGCAAAAAAAATTTCAGATTTTTTTTTAGCCATTTATTACCTTATCATAATTATATGCATAGCAGAATATTATAATTATGTTGTTCTATATATTTTGTTAACTGTTAATGTTTAACTGGCGCAACTATTTATCATATAGGCCTACCTGTGATATTTTGTATTTGTAGTATTGCGTATATTTCACCGTTAGGCTTACCTAGTTTATTTATTTTTATTTCGCGGAAACCTTGTTACGCATTATTCAGAATTATTAAAAAAATTGCTCGACATAATGAGAAGTGAGGTTCTATTTTTAACAATATGTGTTTTATTTATTAAAAAATGGCACCATTGTTGACTTTGTTCTTTGTTGTAAAAAATTGCGGAACGTTTTCGTCAATTATACTGGACGAGTGGACGGAAAAAGAAAACAATTTTAAGTTTCAAAAATAAGTAAGTTAATTAAAAAATTGTGGCAATAAATGCTTTCGTATTCAAGGTATTAGGCATTATAGGCAATAATAATAACAAAATATATCGTAATCACGTTTCAGTTTCTTTTGCACGTTTTTTTTTGCTCTGATTGTTAAGTTTACACCTTATACATGTTGCTTCCGTCATTCAATTTTGTGCATAAAATTATACAGCATTTAACTCCGAAATATTTGATTAATATAAGAATTATTTCCCTTTTTTCTCGGCTAACCGAAAAGTTGAGAAAATCAGTGAGTACCTTATAAACATTATAATTTTATCTGTGTCGTGTTTCATTCTTAATGTTATTATTCCGATAACTCCTTTTGCAATTATGGAGCATCGAATATCAAAATATGTTTATATATAAACATATATCACATTACCAAGTTCTATGCAATGCGTATACTATCTGATGTAAATTATTATGTCAAATATAGAATTTAAGTCCCTCGTGTCTCTAAAATTAATTAACTCTTCGCATATATACTTCGTGAATATGATTAATACTAGTACATGATACATCATAGTAGATGTAAGGTCCATAAATTTATCCAGGAATGATCATAACGTACAAATGTAACACACATAATGCCAATGAGTAGTAACTAATCACCTTCAGACCTTCAGCATCAACAGATGTCAAAACCATCAAGATATCATTATGGTTGAAAGAGTTAATAAATTATTAACACTTCGTACAATATAAAAGAAGTAGCTGAACAGTGTTCAGAACCGCTCATCGATATAAGGTATTTGGCATAATTTACAAAGATTCTATCTGGTGAATTAATATTTTCATTTTGTGAAATAACCTGACATCTTAGATGTTTCTTACGAGCGAGCCTTTGACAGACTTGGTCTCGTCTCGGCTTTAATGATCTCGAACTCGTCTCAGCTTGATTCTAAAAGGCACGTCTCCAAGAAAGCTAGTTTGAAATCGAGCTGTCTCGTAAAAGACTCGCTCGAGGCTCGACTTACAAGAGGTTCGGTCTCGTAAAGGGTCAACCCTAGCCGCTTGGAAAGGGCTCGTCTCGGGTAGACTCTGTGAAAACTCTAAGCTGTACAGTTATAAAAAAAAATATATATAAAAAATATATATATATAAAAAAAAAAAAAAGTTATATACAATGTTATTTTTGCTTTCACTTCCTTGTTTTCGTGATCATTTAAGCAACAAATTTCTGTTAGAAGGAAGATTAGTAATTCTGTATACCTTTTATTTCGTCTGGAATTAAATCATGTTTCGTGTTATAATTAACAATAAAAAATAAGTATATTCATAAACTGAAAACACTTCCTAAACACCATTGTAAGTTTCTTTTGTGTCGTAAGTAATCTTCATTTAAGCCATTACAAAGATATATTTCTCGTTTTCTTAATCTACAAAGAAAGGGAAATTTATAAACGGTTTTTAAAATACTGTTTAAAAAAGAATTTAACGCTTGGAAACATTCCAAGCATTTTCCTTTAATGCTTAGAAGCTTAGTTGGTTTCTTCAGTAAAACCAGAATACGTTCTTTGTGGTTTCTATAGTATAATAATATGGATGGTGAATGCTTATCTGCTTTGCTTTTTAATAACAAGCTTTTGCTTTTTAATAACAAAGGATCTCTTCTGTCGTTGAGAGAATCGAATGAGATAGGTTGTTTTCTCTTTTGTCGTGAACTATATACAGTATATGCTATAGAGTATTGTAATTGTCGTTGTTGACAGCAGTTTGTTCTATGATGAAGAATGATGAGCACTTTAATTAGTTGAGGATGCTCATTGGTTACATGCTAATGCAAACATCAATGCCGAAGAGATAGGTGGAGTAATGAATTCAAGGTATATCATTGCATAACAATAGAACTAATTTGTTCGTTTTAGAACGCGGGTATACGCTTCCAGCGCTTCAAGTTCAATGTTCCAACTATATACTCGGAACGTCGGAAGTTTATATAGAACTCAGAAATTGGTAGGCTATTTATATTTTCTCTTCTTTACAATTGTCGAAATTTTATTTCCATTGAAAAAAATAAAAAATATAATTTGTTTCTGTTTAATTTCACATAGTCTGTTTTTCTATGCTTCCAAACTATATATATTTGCCAATCTTCGAACTGAAAATTCAAGACATGGTTTCTTTGATTTTTTTTCTGAAAGTCTACATAAAAAATTCGTCAAAATGCCTTTCATATGCGCCATATGAAATTTAATACTAATCTGATTCAACATACCCCAAAATCTTCCATCCTTGTTGCTCAAAAAGATTAAAGGATTTCGATTATTTTGTAATGAGCTGAGAGCGTAAGTTAAAGGTAAAGGTTGAATTTTATCACGCCATCTCTGTACTACTTCTCACCTTTGAGTTGGTGAAGAAGGTGCGATTTTGAGTGTAAATCGTTCTTTTTATGGAGCGTATTGGTTAAAGCAAGCATTGGGAGTTTAATCGTGTAGTGAGAAATGTGGCTCTAGAGCCCACTTGTTTCTGAAGAATGAAGGGAAGGAAGGTTTCAAATCTCATCCTCTCTTCTAACACACACAGAGAGATGGGATGGCTATAAATCGATCCTCTACTTTACGCCAGTCGCGCTTGCGTCTACTCTTGTGAAGCTACAAAACAGACGGATGAATGGCAACCTCTTCTACCTGCCCATGACTTAACACAATTGATTTTTTTTTCTTCCTTTTCCTTTTGGATTTAGAATGAATTCAAAGTTTATTTTTAGCATTTCAATGCCCCATTAGTTAACGTAAGTTTAAACTTTTTCTCGCGATCTTTCATGCACTTCCTTCTCTTGCAGTTTTTCGCTCACAAGGAAAAATGAAAAATGATTTAAAGCTCTTGCTTTTCATTATGTATTTTTTTGTAATATGCATTTAGATTCAGTGTACCATATCTTCAAGAAGTTGATGAAAATTATTTCTGAGTACAATTACCTGCATTTCCATTTTCTGTCTGTGCAAATGGTCTGTACGCTTCCAAGTGTGGTACAATTTTGAGTTGGAATTCAATATGTATAGTAAAGAATTCCTCATGGACTGTATGTATTCGTATACAATACGAGAGCGAAACATCCCTGTAGGAACGTTGATTGTGTGCTTCCTTCTGGAATGCCATCCATTTAACTATTCCTCCATTCCGTTTAAATCTCGACCAGTATCGTCGGCTATACTCATATGAAAGTATAGCTCTATACACAACCAAGAACATAATATATATCATGCTAAAGTGAGACCTTGTATAATATTTTGTTCTGTATTCATTTGTATTAATATATACCGGTACCTGATAAAGTTATAATGAGCATCTATAATTATTTTACTTGAAAGTAAGTATAGAAATGTAGTTATGCATATTTAACTGAAATACTTTGTTTATACTCCAGTAAGTCTTTCTGTTACCAGTTCCATAGAAGTTTCATTTTTTCAGTAATGAGCGAATAAAGAATAAATATCTCAATCTAATTATTGTAATGTATGGGGTAACTTATTTTAACATGAATAATCAACTGAGGTTGAACGCTGGATTATTGCTGTCATTATCAGCAAATGAATGCATCTGAAGATTACTGTAATTATCATAATGATCAAATTAGTAGCTCAAAAACGCACTTACTATTAATTAGAAGTCATTAGAATGACTGTGTTCGGATAGCCTTTCTTTGTAGCCTATTTAGTATGAAACTACTGGGAAATTACTTTGAGATTTGAGGTCGATTGACAATTATAAATGTTAAGTTGCGATTCTTTTAACTTTTATAATCTTTTACACCTCATAATATGTTATTCAATCTGTTGTATTTTCACGTATTTCCATCGATACTCGTGTCTGTGATGCAAAATCTCGTATAATACCCCGCTTCTCCGCGATATCATATCTCGCTTGAAGATGATAAGTTTTTGGTATTTTTGTTATACATTTTCGTGTGTGCATGATAATAATATTGATATTTGGACGTCCCTGAAAAATCCCGTTTACAGAATAACTTTGTTTTGTGACAAAAATGTTCACTCGCACTTGATTTATCACTTAAATTTTGATAGAACAAAGCACAGAGCACAACAATCAATTGTTAGCATCTGACATTTCCCATCGTTTTAACTTTTATCATGTGGGTGGATCTACCGTAACAAGGAGGATCACTTCTTTCCGTACCTAATGAGGAAATTTGGATATAAATTCTAAATGTTTTTTTATTTAGTTTATTTTTGTCAATTTGTGTCATTTTTCATGTTTCGTTCATAATGTGCTCGTCAATTTCATTCGCTGAAGTGTTTACACATGTATTCTCTCTCGTTTTTCAGGGATGCCCAAATCTTCTCGGCGCACGGAAAATAGTGGTAGGAAAATTATAAAACGTACAAATTAATAAACGTACAAATTTCGTACACTATGGATTGTATAACTTTAAATTTTTGTTCATTAGTCAGAACCATATTATCTAAAATTATTTCCGTGAATTGTAAATTCTTATAATATCTGTCTAAAATAAGACATTTCATTCACTGGTCTGCTAATGATTTTAATACCCACGGCGATTTCTTTTCTTGCAGAATGTGTGGTGTTTCCTCTTTATTTATAATTATATTAAAAAATTACACATTTTAGTATTAGTGTTGTCGTTGAAGTGGTTTTGAACAATAAGGGAAAGGTTTTTAGGTATATACGCAATGTATTTTTAAACATAGAGATGAAGACCTCGCATGGCATTCACCACAAAACAAAAGAAAGGGCTCAAAAGGTCTGAGCATGTTTAAAATTAAAATATATTTGAATAACATCAAAGGGCACTGCCATTTCTGTCATATTAAAACACATTAATAAATAACTATTGAAGATGCTTAACGACAATTCCTGTTTGATATTACAGGCACGTTATAGATCGATTCTGCTCGTAGAGATTCCCGAACTTTAATCAGACATAACATAAAAACTAACTGTTGATCCTGGAAGTTCTAAATGCATTGAAAACTTGTCCTATCCATGCATAAAATTACCAAAAATAACTGTAAGTATCAGATATTTCAGTAAAAATTTTCACATTCCAAAATTGAACTTTTCCTTTGGGATTTCACTTAACATGGATAAATCTTTGATGTTATTATTATTTTGAAAGACTAAGGAACTGCATAGAAGACGTTGATCTGGAAGATAATCTCTAAAGAAATCCGACCATTAAAAATAGAGAGAACACTTGAAAAAGTTCCCCTGTAAAACTGGCACTACAGTCTGGTTTCTATCGATAGTAAACTTTCGTGCAAAAAGCACAGAATAATTGAATTTAAACCCTTAAGGAAGTTGTATGTTATTGATTGATTTGTTTCAATACAAAAACTGTATGAGATAACCTTTGAAAAAATGCGTTTGATCTCTTTTGAGTTGCCAAAGGTATTATTTAATCCCATACAGATTAGCAGTTTAAATTTTCAAGTCTTTGAGAGTTTCTTCTAAATTCATCTTATATTTTGTGCACTGTGAAAGAGGAAATTATTATATATCTCAATATTCGTGTTGAATAGTAGTTTTGAAATTAAATCTGAGATTTACTCAAATAAAATACTGACATTATTTTCCCAATGATTTGCCGACAGTTTTTTTTTAGCTTTCAAGTCCATCATATTAACGACACTAATAAATATGGCTGTGGTCAAAAGGCGTCATACTATAGTGACGAATCCACTTGTCACAAGAGTAAATTTATCTATTCGTTTTTCTTAACCATTATTTTTTCTTCTCCTTATTTATTTACTGTAGACCCTAGATAGCTCTTTCTGCCTGTGTCTGAGAATATCACAGCAGTATCTAGGATACTGGAAACTGCGTATTTAGTCGTGTGTTATTAAATTTCGAAGTTTGACTTCTTTCATATGATAGGAATGAACAGAGTCAGTCTTCTGTAAGGAATGTATTCAATATATAACCTTTATACTACAGTATAACTGGAAGGACGATTATTCAGATCGGCGAATACTAAGAAAAGATAGAGATATGCGACCTCAAAAGTGTCTGTTCGATTATGCGAGATGTCTGCAGTTCACTGTATGAATACGGCAACCGGTGTACATTATAATTTTTGTTTAATTAGGATACTCAACCAAAAATCATTTTAAGACCTGAAAAGTGCATGCTTCCATACCATTTATCACCGGCTTTTCTCAATGTTCAATATATTATACATTATAAATGAGTTACAGAAAAAGTACTTTTGAATTCAGACTGCAGCTTTTACGTATACGTGTACAGTTAACAACTTTCTAACTTATACAACAACACTAGTGCATATACTAAATACTTTAAAAATAGTTCATTCAAACAAATTACAAGTATACCTTGTACAAGTAATACTGCTTTCGATATTTTTGCAAATGAGCTAAGAAATGTATCTGCACATTTCTTGTATACCCAGAATTCAGTTACAAATATTGTGAACAGAAACATGCAAAATGATTTTCTTTTTTTCTGGTTGATTAATATGTCTAATAATTTAGAACCAGAAAAGCAATATTTTATTCAACGAAATGAAATGAGGAGCTGTAATGATAAATTACTTTCTGTTGAAAGTACCATTTCCTTTTTGATTTTTAACCATCTTTGAGATAATGTATTATTGATTTTGATTTTCTACTTCATTTTTATTTTCACTCTGTGCCTTTCAGTTCAATAATTCGAGAAAAAAGTTACGTTTTACAACGTGAGTCTGTGTATTTTATAAATTAATTTTATCTAAAGTATAAAACTTTTGATCGTGGTTACATTTTCTCTCTTCGTAATTATAAAGAAAGAAACAATGTGTACTTTAGAAAATTATCTATTTATCTTGATAATCTTCGAGTTTTCAAGACAATTGTAACATTCGAAACTTTTCTGGGAGATCACTTCTCTGTATCAAAAATTATTGTTCTTGATTAATATGGGAGGCCGGGAATTTTTCATATTACGAACATAATTATATTTCAAAGCGTTCTTTGAAAAGTTGTATAAGAAGATAATGTGTACTGTGCTCAGTGCTGCATACTGCTGTAGTTCTATGTATGCAATCTATGCATGGTTTGGTGTGATGAGGTAGTTGTCATAGAAGCAGCGTATTTCTCAACTTCTCTTTCATTTGTCCCAACCGTGTTGAACAGAAACTTCTTCTAAAGTTATGAAAACAACATCTCTCTCTCTCTCTCTAATCTATACATGTTACAGAAAACTCAAACTGACAGTTGCCATATAGAAATGAAGGGAGTATGTGAAGGAATAAGTAATTTACACTACTAAATAATTATATCATGTAATATTCCACCTGTATAATAAACAGCAATTTCTGTATTTAAATTGCATTTGATTTTTTTACACTTAAACCTGTATTTTTTTCCAATGGGAAGCCATCTTTTCCACACACACATATTCCGTTTTACTTTCTTTGTCTTCTATTGTATTCGCTTTCCCTAGAGACCGATAGGCTGTGTTGGAAAAAATGGTTTCCCGCTGGAAAAAAAATACGCCTTTAAGTTCAAGATGAATAAAAAACTGAGCAGTTCTTGAGAATAAGCAGAATAATAATAAAATGACAAAAATCTAAAGTAGACTTTCTATCAGATTAGTTATTATAGTTTATCTTGGATTCTTGGTATAATGGGTAGTTGTAGTAGTTTTGTTTGTTGTAACTAAGACATTTAGCATTCGCATCATGGTATATTCCAGATTTGATTCCACTTGTTACCGCGTTGATTTTTAGGAACTGTCAGTGCAAACCCCTAAACAAAACTACAGAGATTCTCTCGGCTACATTTAACCATTTTTATTAATTCATCCATGCTCTCCCGGCATCATTGCCAACATGCGAACATAATTATAGTTATAACTATTCGAACTTCCAGAATTGTATTCATTCGTCATTCAGGTGCAAATTAAATAAATTCGGGAAACTATACGTCAAATTCACTCAAGAAGTAAGCCTAGTATCGATTAAAATACTTCTAATTTTTTAAAAGTAATTATGAGTTCTATTAGTTCTCAAGAAAACTATTCCTGACATTTGAATGACAACTTGATAATTTAAAGTGAAGTATAGAAACTTCGTAAAGTATAATATTACATTTCTTAGAACATGATGGACTATTGAATTTGGAACACCTTGCAGAAGTTGATACTGTAACATAGGTAGAAGTGGCGACCTTCATTTCATTTTCTTGAGAGTTTAAAAATACTTTGACTAAGACTATGCAGTTATTGTCATTGATAGCGTGTCGGAATCGATTGAATTCATTAAATGCTTAGGAATGAAATGAAAATGGATTGACTTCATAAATTTTGCAAAATGACTTTCTAATAGGAACAGTGATTTATGATGTACATACAGTATACTATCAAAATTGCTATTTTTTACTTCATACACGCTAGAAGTGAAATATTGTGTAAAATTGAAGGTTCGTTTCTTACAAAATTTCATAAGTACTATTTCCTTCACAGGAAGGTGTAATAAGATATCTTGGAATGATCAGTTGATAAAATATGAACCCATCACTGCTTTCAAAAATCATTATTTGAAATATTAGCAGAAGTTAATCAGATTGGATCTTAAGATGAACCTAAGAAATGCTTCTATACTTGATACAAAATCTTACGGACCTAAACCGTTTGACCCATCAAGGGTGTTTCTGACATTCCAACAATTGGTAATCCTTTTGACTTATTTGTTTTCTTTGACTAACTTGAGAATTGTATAGAAAATACCCAATTTGAACCACCGATACAAGTGGTCAGCAATAGGTTTACCTGTCAAAACAGTTTGAAGACATAACCAGTTTAGGTTCGTAAGGTATTGGAAGTACTATATACTCGCAACATAATTGTGCAGTAGCATTCTCTCCGCTTTCAAATTTCAGAGGTTGTTAATGGAGACCTATGTAGCTCTACTAAAACTGAAACTATCAGTCTACTTCAAAACCTGTTGAAACTTTTACTTTGTCCCTGTTACAAAGTGCGGTGTTATAGATTATCAGGAATTATGGTATATTTTCCAACCTGATGAGTTTTTTTATTTGCCTGCAATTCCTTAAGCTATAAAATATAAAGCCATTTGATTTTATTTGCATGGAACTGATTCTGCTGTACGTGCCTTCAGACTGAACGTTATAGATTGTGCGTGGGTATCTTAGCATTTCTTTAGAAAAAGCAATTATACCAAAGAATCCCTTCCCAGGAGGAATTTACAATAGACATTTGCCAGTTAGATATATTGCTTTGTATCTTCCAGTTTCAAGCAGCTTAATTTTAATATAGCAATTGTAATAATCTACTAAATTGCACATTAGAAACTTTCTTAAAAACAATAGTCCTATTTTATTAAATTGCATTTTATTCTTTCCTAAATCGTTTAGTTTCACTAATTTGCTTATCAGCCTCTTACATCTAAATTTCTGTGTTGCAATGAATATTCCTAATTCGTGTATCTGTTTCTCTATTGCATTTTATTGTTTTTACAGCCTGAGGGTATGTTTCGTATCTTTTTCCTCTCCACACAAGGGAAGTGAAAAAGAGATGGCAGCACCTCCACACACTTTTTTCATGCTGCATGTTTAGGGACATGTGCTTCACAGACCTTTTTAGATGCGACCTGCAGCGAAGCGCAGATAGCATCTATTGTCCTCACTATGTCCGTCCGTCTGTCCGTCCGTCCGTCTGTCGCGTGAAACAACTCCTAAACGGCTAGAGATAGGTATAGGGAAGTATATAGAAAAAATT
>JAQIWE010002858.1:0-12558 GCA_034698565.1 Campodea plusiochaeta | reverse complement strand
CTAGGAGTGGCCGCAGGTGGTGCCCCGTAGTTGTGGAAGCATGGAACTACGAAATACTAAGACTGAATCTTAATGAACTGCACGAATTTTTATTACCAACATATATTTGACGAAGTTCATTAGAAAAAAGTGTATTATTTTTAAACAGCTTTCTTTATAAGGTGTTATATTATTGATAAAACTATCATTATTACTGATGATTTTAAAATATAGTTCATTATGAAAATGTTATGGAGTGGATTTGGAGAACCTATAAATGAATTTTATTATTTTCTTAATGATTTTACAGAATCTTATCGTGAATCTACATTCACGTTCGTATGTAAGTAAGTTAGGAATTAGAAGAGGGGACTATTAATAAGGTTTGGGACATTTATAATTTGGGATATTTACAGCATATCTGTATGTATATTAAAGGTTATCTAAAAATAAATTTGATGGGAAACGTAGCTCATTATAGGTACAGTCTTGAGTACTATACAAACTTCTTAACTTCTATGCAAATTTTCTTACTTCGTTCAGGAATATAATTTCCTGTTGCTTTGCATAAAATGGTCTATATATTGAACCAATTGATTATGAAAAGATCGAAGACTTCTGATGAACACCAAATAGTAATACATCTCTTAAACTGCTGTATTACTTCATATTATTAAATCTATATGAGTTAGACAGGCGTCATCTGAAATATGACCAATTTGATCAAAGGCGTGGAATTTGAGAGATGACAAGTCTTAAATAATTCTAATGTTTACATAGTAAATGCCAGGAATATAGAGTCGAATGAAGATCGATGAAGATAGATTTGTGATAAAAACGTCAAATAAGTCTGAACTTTCATAACATAATCGTGGAAACGCTACTTTAGTGAAAATGCTTAATAAAAGAGATTAACTCATAAAGAACTCGATGATATCAATGAAAGTGTTTGCAAATAAGAGATATACGTGAAGATGTTGCTGAAACTTTGTTGAGTGATAAACTCATGAACGACCAATTTCATGTGACTGGATATCCGAATCAATTAATGTTATACAAACTTTTGTCTGTGAGGTGGGATTAAGCTAAAATAATTTTTTTTTAAAATTGAAAACTTCTCAGTTTTTAAAAAGTACATTCCTATAAGTTTATATATAATTATATACCTTCATATTAAAACTTGTTGAAGATGTTTTGTAGAAAATTTCTTAAATTTGATCAGTGTAGTGTTGGATGGTAAAAACATTAGTGTACATCAATAGTTGTATACCACATTTCAAAAGTTTAATTAGTAATCAAAGCTCAATGGTAATCATGATTTATATAAACAATAATACGGCAAGTTACTAGAAATATTACGAACACTTTAATTGAGGTGATCTGAATAGTGTTGATATATTACTAATTCAGTTTTATTAATTAGATTTTCATGATCCTTGTATCTTATGACTCTTCACTAACTACTCTCTACAACAGTTTTTCCAAGTATGAAACAAAATAATTTAATGTGCTATAATGAAAATGATACTTAGTAAAAACAGACGCAATTATTTATATTTTTCTGGCAAGATATTCTAATTCCTTGAAAATACGTGTAAAACATGTTGCAGTATTTTACTACACTAAATTGCAATAATACTTTTGACATTGTATAAACTTTCATCCGTAACAATATTAGCGTAAAACACTCATTTACATCAAAATCGATTAATTTTTTTTTCGTGTGGTCATTTTCATACAAACATACTGTTCAATTAGTATGTCGACATTGGAATTTATATTAATTTCTATTCATTTAGTAACAACTATGAATTATATTCAATTGAAATTACGGGAAAGTAGAATCTATTAAATTGCCGTTTGTGTCAGGTCTCTATTTCGACGGGGGGTAAAAGTGAATTATGTTTCAAATTTTCCCTAAAAGTAGGTTAGCAAATGCTCTAGAAATTATCTGGGCGAACAATACTATAAATTATGTTTTATTTGTAATTTTGGAAAGTTGAATTTTGTTAATGATTCCTACAGAATTCTTTGATGCCTACGCTCCCCTCCCAGCAGCAAACTTCAATAAATTCCAATTTTGAGAAGCTGAATTGCAAATGTAGTAAAAGCTTAAGAAAATATTTCTGCGAAGAAGACAATGTTGCTTATCGAAGGTAATTTTAAAGATCAAGTTTTCCAAAGTTTGAATCGATTTTATTATTCATTAATCATTATGAAGTATAGAGAAACAGGAAACAAGGCAGAAATTAGAGGTACATGGAGAAATCAAACTTCAAACATTGTTACTTTCTTGTTGGTATAATTCATTGAACATATGTTGTGATTAGATGACTGTTTTATATATGCAAACTGACAAAGTCTGCCATTATGATCTTGAAGGACAGAAACAATAAGAGTAATGATCGGAAACTATTTTGTCTAAATATTGATATTCTGATGTTAGAAAACGTACGTCAGATAGTCAGATTCATACAATATGGAGAAAATGAAGAGAAGAAAGCATTATGAAACTTTATCAATAAACTTACAAATTACAAATTTTATGATCAATACTTTTACTGAGATAGATCTGCTTTGTATGGATTAACTGTGGCTACTGTTCACGAACTACTAAAATACTGCAGAAGTGAAAAGTAAAATTTTGATAAAAAAAAAACTATAACATATTCTATTCTATTAGAGTGGACAGTAATCCACTGATGCTGTCTTTCTTAAAATGTCTGTCCACGCTGCCATTGCTGTGGTATATTTATAATTCAATAGTACTCTCCCTGGTTCCTATGAGACAGCTGTGATGACGAAATATTTGTAGAACAGTACAGAAGAGCACACTACATGCAATTACAGAATTTATTTCGATTTTTTTTTTCAGTCTGTGTATAGAGTATTTGAGCAGGTATACAGTTCGCGTTATTGTTTCTATCTTCTGTTACATGAAAGGAGAAAATGATATGGCTATGGTATTTGTTTGTTTTACGAATATTTTAATCCTTTATTGTATATTGTACTCACCGTATTGTATATTGAAGTATATTGTACTTTTTGTATATTTTTTGTATATAGTATATAGTATATTGAAGATGTATGATGATGATTATATTAAAACTTTAAAGGAGTATTTTTTCACAGTGGGAATAATCTTTTCCAACACAACTTAACGGTCTCTTGGGAAAACGAGTACAATGGAGAACAAAGAAAGTAAAACGGCTTATGTGTGTTGGAAAAGATTATTCCTGCTGTGAAAAAATACTCCTTTAATTCAGAAATACAGTTGGAAGTCTCAAATTGGCAATTAGGCTAAATTTATGGACTGACATTATATTGCGGAAATAATGCACGTTGTATTCAATTGTTTTATTTAATACTCTATTACTATAGCAGTATCATAATCATAAAGATCTAAATTTCAAATAGGTACAGATTATGAAGTATCGTTCTTCTGATACTGTATTTATAGTTATTCACTTCTGATTAATTGAAGAAAGTGCACCGGATAATTTATTTAGAAAAGTTACCAAATTTGTGGTTTGTAATTCGAATTTTTTTACTCCCGTTGAAACAATTACAGCAATTTTCCATTATATAGTGAAGAAAATATTTTTCGGTGAGACGTTCATAAATCTAAATGTTATGAAATATAAATTATAGCAAGTTAAATGTTTCTTATTTCTGAGTGAGGTAAAAGTGTAAAATGAAGTAAAATATCAATCGTCTCTGTATTTTTGAAAGAAGCGAAAAGCTCTTCTTAGATATCTCTAGAAATACCTATTGTCTTTTACACCTCATAGTTATTATATCATGATATTAATTATCATTCTCTATTTTCAGGTACCCCGCTTCAAGGTAAGAACAGCAGAAAATATCAATTTAAAGACGTAAGTAAACACTGCCTGAATATTTCCCCATCTTTTAAACTTCCCTCTTTTCTTCGTGGAGCTTTCCCGCCACCAATCGAACCAAGCAAGAGTAAAGAGTTGTTATATATATATATATTCGTTCCATTCATATAAAGCCTGGGGAGAAATATTAATTTCAAAGTGAAAATAGTATTGTCCATATGAATAGTCTGAGGGGTTGGTATCATGTGGTTTGGATGGAAATGTATGTAGTAAATGTATTTCACACTAGTAGGTCGGACGAGTACAATAAATCAATAAATAATTGTAACGTGGAATAACAGTGCAAAGATAAATTAAAGTTTCGATTAAAATAATTTAATTAGTTTATTTCATTATTTTATTTGTTCATTCGAATCAATATATTATGTTTTAAATATGATGTTAGTGATAAATATTTCCATCTTATGTTTTGATAACCCCTGCGAGTTTCAGTATCTCAAGTTTAATATTGTTAGAAAGTATCTACCAATAAATAATCCGATCCGTTTAAAGGGTAATTAAGTGTAATTTTGACAATATGCTTATTTTCTCTCCAATAATATTTCATCTAATGTCTAATTTTTCATTACTTTGGTAAATTATATTAAAATTATATACCCGGAGCCGTCGGTAATATTTAATTTAGTAAAATCTTATTCTTCCGGTGAAAATATTAAACATAAAGTTAATTTTATACATTAAAAAAATTGTAGTTGATTGAGATATTATTTTTTGTACATAGTATGTAAAAATTTGGAAATTCGAAAACCGAATAATACAACACATGTTTTAGAGAAATTAATACAGGGAGACAGTTTCTATTCGCTCCTGATATTTCGACAACTTTTTTTCATTTATTTATACATTGTTTCGGAATGTATTCTTATTATAAGGTGTAGGTTTATCCCCTGGATGCTAGGATAGGTTTAAGTTATATTGTACAATAAATAATATATGATTATGTTGTTTTTTAATGGAAAAGCATACATATAAAAGTACTAGAAATAACATTTCAATATTATAAAAAGCTCTTATTTTAATATGTCAAAAACATGGATCCATTTATTTTAAATATAGGAAGCTCATGGGGGAGTAATCTGCATATACTTTGATTGAAATATGCTTTTGATATATTATTTTTATTTTTATATTGAAATGAATATTTTATTCTCAATGAAGAGGATTCCTAAAGGATTATTTTTAATATATAGTAGTTTTAAAGCAACGAAATGCATAACTACCAGGTCTAAATTACTAAATATAAAATAAATAACAAGCGAAACATGACTATTTTAAAATTTAGAAATTGTTGCAAAAGTCACAATGAGTCTAGTTTGAATTACCGTGCTGGAAATAACTGAAGAAATAAAGAAATGATCAGATGATGAAACCGTTGACACAATATTTAGCATTGTTTGTAATGAGCATTTTGACCCTTTAGGATAAACTTATGAAATAAAACCTAAAAAAGCTTGTTTAAAATGTTACTCGCCAGTTGCCGTCACAATTTATTTTTCTACAAACTGATAGAAAGCACTTGATTTCTCTTATTAAATAAATTGCATTTTCTTACCTTATATTGATTCAACATTAATAATTTATGATTTCATTGTGAAGGTGCAGTGGTCTAATTTGTGCTAGAAAACTAAATAAATATTCAAAAGAACTATATCAATGCCGATGCAATAATCATTCTTTGTTTGTAACTTACTGGCTATACATGTTTTTAAAAGTATATTTATATAATACTAAACTGCAAAAGAGTGTAAACTCAAAACAACTATTAGGAACAGTTTTTTGCCGTGAAATTTGACAGTTATAGTTTACTACTGTTTCTTTGTGAATTTCCGTCGCTCCTTTTCCCCTAAATTTCCAATTCTACCTTTCCTACTATATTATTCACCACAATCTCTTTAATCCTGCAAACATCCAACACACACAGACAGAGAGAGAGAGACGGAGATAGAGATACTGATAAGCTCCTAATTACATTTATATCCAACAAAAAACACTTCAAACTCTTAAATCACCAAAATAATGCAAATCCTTCTACCTATACACGAAACCATTTTTTCCTTCTTCCTTCTACAGTACGGTAGTATATTTCATCTTTCTCTCTTCTGTAATGTCGATGTGATCTCAGGTATCAAGAGCTGTTATTTAATAAATTTAATGCTTGTGAAAGTTGTGGTTTGAGATATAAACTTCAACATTCGCTAAGTTTGCATACAACCACCTAAACTTCCTAAGAGTTTCATTAGCTAACCCCGTTCAAAACCAACAAGGGCTGCAAAACTGATAAAAGGAATAAAAGTTGAGTTGGTACTGTGACTAGTTGTAGTAGAGAAGCTCATTAATAATATATTCCTTCAAGACCAGTAAAGAGATTGGAGAAATCCCCACAGGTGTTGCAATTTCAACTTAAGAGGAGAGGGCAACTTAATACGATTCACAAATTGGGAGAAATTTAGTACTACCGTCAAATACTTCATGCAGTACTGTACAACGTATAATATAGGAATAAAAAAGTGTACTTTCGCAATGAAGATATATGTTGTAGGTATATATACATATTTGGAGGTACAATACTGTTGGGATAAGTTTCATGTAATTTCCTTTTCCGATATTTTAAAGGTAGATATTTTAAAACATGTAGCAGAGTAGAGAGCACTGTGTTTTCATTGTATAATTGAACCCTGTAGGCGCAGATGAAAGTCAGCTCTTGAACCTGAAGCTTGTTCGTTAGTAATACCGATAAAGTTGTTCCAAACTGTATTTAAACCATTTATTCCATGCAATTTTCTTATAGTGCAATGTATAATGTGCACCCTCTTCTTAGTATTGCAATCCATAACAAATCGGATAAATTATATTGGTTTCTGATCATTCTGTCTCTATTTATATAAAATGTTTTTGTATTTGATTTTTTTTAATATTATTAAACATGATGTTAAACTACATTAAATACGATTAAGGATTCTACATTTCATTTGGTAAATTTCTAATTTAGATTGTTCAAGTTATCCTTAATTCACAGAATACGATATGTTTTATAAATCTCTACAGAAAGAATGGATTTTCTAAAGTTATTGGTAGTTTTACAACATTTTTTTTATATACATATATTTCCATCATCATAAACACAGTAAATCGAGAATGTTTTTCAGGTAAAAAGCAATGATGAAATCGTGTTTGTGTGTGAATGTGTAGAAAGGGGTACTGGTTACATATTGTTCAACCTTTCCAACCCACTCTTTCATATTGTTCAACCTTTCCAACCCACTCTTTTATTATAATCTTTGTTTGAATGTGTTAAATTCACGCAACGTGTTAAACTGCTTCATAAAAGACAAGAAGGTAGTGATTTACTTCAATGAAGTTGTACATAGATAAAATCATTCTCAACTCCACATTATTCGCTAACTTATGTTTACAGGCAGTCTTTTCGTATTAAATTGATGCTATTAGTTTACTTTTACGTGTGTTTACTTTTGTTTCGACACTTTTCAGAAAGTGGATAATTTTTCTACAGGAGTAGGTGGTTTCTGACATATAGACACCTAAATGATATTGATTTTATTTCCTTATATGTACTTTAGCTTATTCGAATGTTATAAATCAGAAATTTTGTACAGTCGCACACACATTTCCCAATATAAATATTTGTTTACTATAGGTTGTTGTTAGGATAATGTAGGAGGAACGAAGTAGTTAAACATATTTTAAGACAAACTGCACGGAATTTGCTGGTGCTAAAAATTCCCCATAAAAATTTGGTTTAGAAAGTAATTACAATACACAAAATTAGTTGAGTGAAGATTAATCCTTATATACAATAATACAAATAACTTGCAATATATTATAAGAACCTATACGCTTAGAATTTAGAATACAAAAAATTTAATTCCACAATTAAATGGGGAAAAAATAGTTTAAGCTGAAGACTGGATATCTTAAAATCCTTCAGAATCTAAGTGTGATGATTCTGATGAATATGGGACAGTCAATCAGAGCTTCCAATGACCTTATACGAATATAACTTAACAGTTTTTCTACTGTTCAGTATTAATATAATTACAAACATTTGTAATTGTGAGTTGACTTGTATAAAATATTGCTCAAGAAGTAAAAAAGAGTATCAGATGTAAAGCAGACAGCGTACTGTTACAGCAGTGTTGATTGTAATCGATAAATAAAATATATAACAATGTTATTCTTCAAGACTATTACTTCATTTAATACGCATTTTGATTAAAAAGCGCGAATGCTTGTATTCAATTATTAATGTTTATATATTATAATATATAAACATATAACCATTACTAAAACTGAGTTAAAACTTATTTAGATAATATAACCAATTCTGATATCTTTTATCTGGAAATTTTACCCATCAGCTAACAATGTGTTTTCAGTAAACATTAACATTTCTCTCTAAATCACAATAATATCATTAATTTAAAGATCACTCCAATATAACCATCTGTCTCTCTGATATCGAATAATATTAAGAGCAGGATATAAAAGCAATATCCATAAAGTGTGAAATCAATCGCCTGCAGCGCATTGCCTCACGTACGAGATGTCCCAGTGATGCAATGCAGTAATTAAAATACTTCTACTACTACTACTACTTTGTCAATTGCATTTCTAACCCCCCATTCAGATGCATTCGCCAATGATACCAAACATCGTTCCAGTTCTACAGCACTCGTTTAAAGTTCAACTTATCAAGATTTAAGTGAAATAAAGAGAAAATTCCGCATTCTCAAGGCGTTTATTACCAGCTATTCCCTCACGAAATACATGAAGCTAATAGACTTCCTTTAGTATTTTCTACTACGGGAAGGAAAAAGGTGATATTTACACTCGACTAGTAGGAAGTATAGGGAGAGATATTCTCACTCCATTTAATCCAGAACCCCCCCCCCTTCCCTCTCCACTCCCCCCCCCCAACACCACCGCCATCTAAAACGGCATTTCATTGTACCGATATGATTTTGGACGTATTGTTTTTGGCACAAAGCCCAAAAATGGAAGAAATTGAGGAGAAATGAGGAGAATAGAAATAAGTTTAGTTCAAGTCTTCATAAAGGGCTGAGAGAAATTCTTTCTTATTGCTCACATTATTGGATCAGATGTTGAGATTCGAATAAGGTAGAAGTATTTAATTCTAAGTTTTAGGGTGGAAAGGGATCTTGCATAATGAAATTGAGTGGGGTCGGGAAAGCGAGGGAAATAATATCAACAGAAAAGGTACACTTTTAAAGCGACAGATTTTGTAATAAATAAAAGGAATTAATTTGGGTTTGCTAAAGTTTCAAGTTTGTTCCAATTTAAATCAATTTCATTGTCATATTGTATAGTATTGTTGAATAATTGTAATGCATCATTTTATGATCGATTACAACACAATTACTTTATCTAATAGATATAAATATATCTTTGTAAAATGTCACATCTCTTTAAGTTTTGAACTGGAAATATTTGTTAAAACGTGTAAATGATTACAATGAATTTTAATATAAAGTGCCAGTTATGCGTAGTAAGTTAATTGATTTTCCAATTCACACACAAAAAAAAATCCACCTAATCATAATCCCCATAATTACTCATTGCAAATTGGTTATAAATGTCACTTAAGAAAATTATAAATTGATAAACGAACATGGTTTGAGATCTACCTCTACATTTTCCAAGGATGAGTCAATATATTTCCCCCCTTCAAAATCTCTACTTTCTATACTAGCAGTATGTTATTTTGTAGGATTTCTGAGTTGCATGGTAAAGCCTCCCACAATCTCTGCTTGACACGTTGAAAGGTGATGTGATTAATAAATGACCTCAAAGTTTTTCACTCTCTGGAATTTCATGTTGATTACCCAACAAGACTCATTTTGACAATAGAAATTACTTTGGATTAATGTTTGAAGGGTCGTCTACTCTACAGGGGTGATTTTTATATTTCATGATGAAAGATGTGTTGTTTGGTGTAGTATATGGAATATATTAGGGAGATAATCTTTGTTTGGGGGCTTTAATGGGATGTTTCAATATGTTCACACTTGACAGTATGTACATGTAAAAGGCTGCACTGAAATTTCAATAGTGAAATATTGAGTTTATGATTAGGAACCTTATTTTAAAATTATTTCTTTATGCTATCATACAAAGAATAACATTTCTGTTAATTTCACTCTCTATGCATTATTATATTTATTTCTAGAAACACGATTTTATGAGTATACAACAATGTCTTTCACTTAACTTAATTCTAGTACAGTTAAATAACACTATGGGTCTATT
The DNA here is from genome assembly GCA_034698565.1 of Campodea plusiochaeta. Classification (NCBI taxonomy): domain Eukaryota; kingdom Metazoa; phylum Arthropoda; class Diplura; order Rhabdura; family Campodeidae; genus Campodea; species Campodea plusiochaeta. The sequence goes on along the minus strand of JAQIWE010002858.1, from coordinate 2,392 downwards.
TATATTACATGCTGTTCAATACTACAGGTCTCTATTGATGACCCAAAGATTACTTCGAAGGTGACCGGTAACAGGGTTGTTTTATGAGATAAATGAGAGAAATAGGAATACTAGTTCGTTAATATCCAATCAGGATTTAGCTATAATCTACAATAATTATAATTTTGATAGTTGCAAATAAAAGCAACTTACACAAAAACGTATTGTTCAATTGTAAGTTCATCCAGTTTAAGATTGGATTTTTATTACTAAATTTGTCGAATTTTACTCATCCGTCAACATAGCTATACGTTTATTTATTTTAAAATAATTTTTTAAACTTTTCTCTTCAAAAGTAAAAAATTTAAATATTTCGGCTCTTTTAAGTGAAAAAGAACATATTGAAAAAATGACATATGGAGCACCAGAATCAGAAAGGAAATTTTTGCTCCATCTTGTGTAATTAATGTGGAATTTCCCTTTCTTATTCCATATCTAAAATTCAGAATTCTCTCACTTCCTCTTCTCTGTGGCTTTAATTCTGTTTCTCAGCAGTTAAGTAGGTATAGTAATTCAGTACGTATAGTAATGTTATGCATTTGTGATATTAATAATAGAAGACACGAGATTTCTCTTGAAAGTTGAGAATAAGGAAGAAGTAAGGTTAGGTAAGGAAAGTTAATTAAGAATGAGGAAAGAAAGTACAAGATTCAAGATAAGGAGGAAAAATTGAGCAAAGAGAAGTTAATCAGCAAGCGATAACCTCCAGCTATAGAGAGAATGAAAAAGAGGTAGTGATGCACACACACACACACTTATCCATACTATCATGTATGAAGTACCATCGTTTCAGAGATAGAACTCTACTCAGCTCAGAGAGTGGGAGAGGAGGGGTCTTCCTCCCTCACCGATCAAATATACGTTTCATGGCATATTGTGGATCGTTCTTTGAGGCATTCACTTCTGGCAAACAGAAAGAATAGGAATTGGAAAAATTGCAGGAGGGGATTAGATTCAGTTTCTCTTTGATCGTCACAAAGTTCTTCATTTAACAACAAGTCACTCAGACGAATGGAAAAACATTCGTCAGTGGGAAGATTGCATTTTTAGTAATATTTCAACTGATTTGAATTAAGATAAATAACAAAACAATAGTTTGAAAAAAAAAAGGAATGAGTCTGTTGGCATAGAATCGTGTAATAGCAAATTAACCTTGTAGTAGTTGAGAGCAAATGCAAATTAGATTAGGTTGATTAGAAGAATTGCTGTGTAAATAAACGAGCAATTTTATACTAAGATTATATTTCGCGGACATTATTTAAATTCATTAATTGTAAATATAAATTAAAAAAAATGCAATTAGCCGTAATTTACATAATAAAATAAAATAAACTGAAGGAAGCGTGAAAGAGGGCAAAATGAAAGGTGTATGAAGAAATAGAGATGTAGTAAGTCAGCAAGAAATAGTAAACTTAACTCTCTAAGTTCAGCAGAAAGAAGAAGTTTTATATTTCATATTTGTTGCTGGATCGTTGTAATAAAGTGCCAAGTCTGTTATGATTGTTCCTACCAAAGTGCCAGAAGTTCCTGTTGTTTTCGTGTTTATTGTCTTTTTATAGCAGAATTGCTTTGTTGAGCATGCTGTATTTTACTTTTGAAGCTTGTCGCTAACTTCATTGTCTAAGGTAAATAGCTCACTTCCTTCAGAAAACTGTGAGGTTTTGCTCTCTTCCTCCCCCCCCCTCCCCCCGTCTCCCACTTTTGCTCTAGTTCTACACAATAATTGCAACAAAAAGAAGTCGTAAAAGTTAAAAAGAGAAAGCTGGAATCACACAAAGAAAATCTAAGCTTTTCATTGAGAAAAACAAATCTTTTGCAGAAGTTGCAACAATTTATAGTATCATTTTAATCTTCGTAATTGATTTATTGCTTTTGAATTATCATTTCAGAAAGAAATCACACGATTCGATAAATATTATCAGATTCTACAAAACCATCCTTGAAAAAAAAAAAGTTTGATTAGTTTGAGCATCACTTTTCTCTTCCTGTTGATGAAAATGCAATTACTGGATTATACTCTAAAATAAAATGATGAAAAGCTAACGGGAAAACGCAATTAGTCATTATTGCATGGACGGGAAAATTATAAACGTAATGATTAGTAAGAATACCGCACCACTACGCCTCCGTGGTCAGACCCGCATTAGTTGATAAGCCAATATTTCAAACCAGATATAAAACTGAACACGACTGCATCCATAGTGGAATATGACATTTATAACTACTATAGTAGAAGAGACAAAAGAGATTATATCGTGTACAAGGTGTCCTTTCGCCGAGGGGTAAATCACTACTAAAAATTTTGTACACCAGATATCCAAATGGATATCTTTCAACAGATATCCAAAGATAT
>JAQIWE010002857.1:0-12559 GCA_034698565.1 Campodea plusiochaeta | reverse complement strand
CCCCCCCAGCGAATAAAACACATACCACATGTTACATTACATTCCAGTAATTTCAAAATACATAATTATTAGGACCTGTGGAGCATTAAAAGGGGGAGCGTGTATTTGGGAAGTATAACTGACACTTTGGTATACCATAAAATGTCCTATGATATCGTTATGTTAGAATTGGAGAGAAGTATTGGGTATTAAAATTCTATTCTTTTTTTGTATTTTGTATATCCATTTATCTTGAATTATTCCTCGTTGAAAATATGTTCTGATCAAAAGATATATATTTTAACACAGATATTTAGCTGAATTATTGAAATAAGTAAGTGTTAGCAGTACAGTTATTAAAAAAACTGTAGTAACCTCTGTAATTTACGTAAACCATACTTTCGTATCATAACTTATGGTTTTAATGATCAATCTTTTTATTTCTAATATTTTACCTAATTTGTATTTTCTCTGATCTCGAAACTGCGTAGGCCCCTCTACTATATTTTTACATTTATTTTTAATCAGTACTTATTGAATTGCTATAAGAATAAATCTTTCTTTGAACTTTTTTTCTGCTGTGTTAATGTTGTCGAAGCAGAAAAGTTGCAGAAAGAAAACTGCCGTAATTAATAAATTCTTTTGTTATCTGTTTGCCGTTCGCCCTAAGAAAACATTGATGATCGTTTCTATACAAGTTGAAATGAAAACAGAAAAAATAACGTTCTTTTCAATTACAAACGAAGATTGAAAGAGATAGTCTTTCGATGATATAAAAAATATTGCGAATATTTTCATTCGTGTGAAAAATATAGAAGTACAGACTTTATTTTTAGAGGTCGAATAAAGTCTTTGTGGAAAATTAATAATTTTATGATAAAATAGGTATATAATAATGTGATTTAAACAAGTCAATACGACGCGTAACGCATAATATTTTAAATTCTGAATCTGTGCAATTAATTCATTATTCACTGTAACGAGTTCAAAATGCTTATTATCCAGACAGCGTAACAGAATTTAAAAATGATCCATTTAGTTTTTACAGCAAAGTTAACTTTTTCTATATTTTAATGTTTTGCAATTACAATAGTGATTTGTGTACCTTAATTGACTTATTACAAGCTTTGTTAATGTATTATAAAAAATCTATTTACCGCTTGCACTTCCATTTGAACTACGTATACAAGGATAACATCAGTTTTCTACAATTCTGTGCACGTATTTATTAATTCACTCTTTTAAATGTTATCTAACTCTAATTTTTTATATAATTTGATAGGAGACGAAAAATTGGAATAATTAATTGTTCTAATAAACAAAACTCTTAGTACTGTAACTTTCTTGCGATTGGTCATTCAAACTTGGTTAAATAATTTCACTATTTTGAGTATTTTCTCCATTTGGTAATTATCTGAGCTGACTTGGTAGAAAGAAAAAGGAGAGAAAAACGTTCTTGAGAGAAAAAATCGGAGAAAACGAAGAAGACAAAGAGCTTTGTAGTTGCAAAGTTTGTAAGTCGATACCAGAACAATACTTTGTCAGGCGCGGACTTGGTTAGCATGGAGAAATAGAAAGGATTTATAAACTCCTAAGTGAACCTCAGCAAGAGCTTGAGTTAACTTGTTTAACAAGACAATCTTTGTATTCCTGTGTTACAGAGTTTTTTTTAGCAATTCTCAAATATGACCTCAAAAAATAATACATAATGGATGTTTCTTAATTAAACGTTTTGTTTCGTTCATTTCCAGTACATTTAAAGTCTATTCATTTCCAGTACATTTAAAGTGCTCTATATTGAAATAATCTTACTGTTTTTAACCCTTTTGATTCAAGTCTAAGTTACCAACGGTTATAGATTTACGTTTTTTTTCTGCGAATAAAGTGGATAATGATGAATGGTAATGTATCATATTTATATTTTGACTTACCGAGAAATGAAGAGTTAGATTTTGATTTCACTTTTTAATCCATAAGAATGCATGGACAAAACTGGTTATCACGGTTATCAATTACAATATCACGGTAAATATCAATCACAATTATCACGGTAAATATTATAACGTATCAATTGGTTTCTCGATTCAATACTATACGAGAATTCTTTTTAATATAAATATTTTACAGGATAGTGTGCTAAAATCTTAAATAAACGTATTTATTTCTTCAGGGATTCAATGGTGCATTCTGATCGTATTCAAGCCGTGCCTGTTTCGTGATAAAATACTTGGCTCGTCGTTGACAGTATTGTAAACTGAAATCGTTTGAAGTTTCGCATTAGTGCTTGAATTTTAGTAGATAAAATGTAGAGGGCAGGGCAGACTCAAATTAGAGGGTCAAATCAATCTGTTTACAGCAACAGCAAGGCAAAACCGAAGTTCTCTGAAAAGGCTCTCTTATTCCATTCAAAAGCATGGGCTTGATGAAGGTTGATAAAAAAAATTTTGCAGTATATCTTAAGTAATCTTACATTTAATTAGGGAGCATCAATTATTATTCTTATAAAAAGTTTGTTATTTCATTGACTCAAAGATTTGTTTAACTTGCTTAAAATATCTATGTTAAAAAGGTTAATATTATTCAGTAAATATTTAGTGCTTCACAATAAATCGAATTTCAAAAAACCTCAAAGATAAAAATGGAAATTAAAAAGTGGAGAACAGATCCTGCTATTTCACTTTATGTTGTGCTGATTGTTTACTACAATTTCTTTTTTTTACACGAAATATGTGGCTATGGTTTACGTTATATCCCAACAAAAGTTCGCCTGTTTAAGTTTTCTAGATTTTTCTGGACGAATACTATTGATTAAGATGACATTGTAACTTTAACTTGCAACTGAAAATTTGCAGCGAAAGACCACCTGTTTCGTACTCTATGTTTCATTTTTCCAATTACTAAGTTGTAAAAACTGAAACAGTTTTGACCTTGCAACTTTCCGACAAGAAGTAAAGAAGAAAATCTTTTTATAGACATCAATAAATGGCAAAGCCTGAAAATAGTTAGAACAAGCTATGAAGTAGCATTATTTGTTAAAAAGGAACGTAAAAAAATATATCTGACGAAAAGTATAAAGCAAAATGGTTCCAAATATACTAATTGGCGATTGGTTCATTACTCTACTGAATGCGTCATCCACATTCTTGTTTGTCTCTGATTGATTTTGTATATGGATGGGTGTGTATAGAGCGTAGGATTGAAGATACGTAGATAACTAATTAACGAAGGAATGATTGGTAATCTGCTGGAAGGGTTATTTGTGACTACAGTGAGAAGAAATGCAATAAGAAAAGGATCTTTTCTTGCTTTGGAGTAGAAGAAGATTTTTTTTCTGCAGGTGAAATATCTGGGAGGTATAACCCTTTTCTTTTCTTACGAGTAAACTATGTTCTGAGGATGTTTTGATTTGTAATATCACACTGACTTTATATAAAGTGAGAGAAATATTATTTTTATTTATGTCACTTTTTTTTTATTTAGCGGCCGTAGAGATAACATACTTGTTATAGGTTAAATTACAAATTAGGTAATAAAATGAAACTTAATTCAGTTATGGCTACTGTGTAAAAAAAAGTAGGTTTTATAATTTCTAAAGTGAGTCTGCCAGTTCCAGATTCCTAAAATTTCATTCTTCAGTTCCTCGAATGATTTCAACACATCCTGCTCCAGGTATCAATTCCTATGCTGTATAAACAGCAAATTACATTATTTCTATCAATTTGTATTCAGTCAGATATGAAATGAGAAAAAAGTATATAATAAAATGAACTTCTCCTACACGAAATATATCTCATGATTTATGTGAGTTTACTCAATGTGATTGGACTTACTACTCAAACAAATTACAAATTTCGATCTCAATATTGATTTTTTACACACAAATTTGTGGGAAGAATTTAAAAGTAAATACGAAACTGTTGTTATTATTTGTGAGACAAAAAATCACCTTTATACTCTAAAACATCATTACACTTTTTACTTTATACTAAAATTGCTTTTGTCATGCTGAATACCATATTCTCCCCAACAACTTTTTGTAGTGGAAATGTGACATTCCAACTACGAACCCATCTACGTATCGTCCATCATGTGAAGTTGATAACGAGTAGCAGTTAGTAGTTACTGACAATTCAGAAGCTTCTCCTATCATGTTGTTTCTATAATGAAATTCCACATGAACAAGGATAAACAAACAAAGCTTTGATTTTTATCTTTGAGCGGAAACATCCAGAAAACGTGGTCTTATCATAACCAGGATCGATGATGTTAATCATACGCATCACAGACAACTCTTGTTTCAAAGCTGATAAAAATTACTCCATATATAGTTAGAAAGTGTTTTAAATTAACGGTACGTTGGAAGTTGCTGATGATTAAATTAGGTTTGGGGTATTTTTTTGAAGTTTGTAGATTTAATTATGAATATGGGAGAGTGTTCCAGACTTCCAATTAGTGAAGGAATATGGTAATATATGTGATATTTGATACTTACATGTGAAATACTTGTATGATAAAAGTAATGGTAACAGAGGCTAAAGCAGAAATGATTCTAATCGTGAAAAATAATGTAACATCATTAGGTGAGGTTTTTAAATAATAAATTTTATGGTACAATATGAGATATAACGGTTTCTTATTCAACTACCAGTGCTGAAAGGCGCCAATTTGAAATGAATCTTGCAAAAATTAAACTAAATTTTCAGAAACGGACATAACTTTTCATAAATACGTAAATAGAAATATAATATAGTCTAATAATAAAATAATGAATATTGTCAATCACAGCATTAATTTTGGCTTTCGTCAATTTCAAGTCATTTTAGGATAGAAATTTAAGATCTGCTATCATTTTCATATAATTTAAAAAAAAAAAATGCTTTTGACCCATCTAAAAATATGAAACGTGAATTTATTACGATAGTAACGTAAACTTTGACCTGCTTATGAATTAAACCGTTTTATTCACTTCCCATGTATTGTAACGTCCACGCGTCCTTCAATAATAATTCACCTGATAGTTTTTCACTTTTTGAACGTCAATTTAAATTGCTATACAGGGAGAACCGGAAAGCATTAAAGTGCCAACATGTAATTTTTATCCAATTACAAGACCTCTTGGCCGTGGATTCGTTCGTTGTGTTCAAAATAGATCCTATATTTTATTTTTCTCTCTCTAGTTTTAGTATTAAAGAAATTTCTGATGTGTAGGAGATTTGCCAGCTCGTTTGAATATAAAATAACTTACAATTAGCATTAAAGAAAGGTAGGAACGGAGCCAGAATTTTAAGTGTAAAAATACTCTAAACAAATTGTGTGCCTTTTATTGCATTCATTTTGTGAGATGGTTGTCTACTAACTTATGCTTTAAAGTGACACGACGTGTTAATTTTGTGTTTTTTTTAGTTTGGAACTTTTGAGTGATATTTTTTGGGGGGAAATATAATAATGAAATGAAATTTAAATTATAAATCTGTAAATTCAGCAGTGTTATTATAAAAGTAAGTGCAACACGAAAGTTGAACTAAATAACTGACACTCCATCTAATTTATATTTGAATCCGGAATTTAAATAAGATAGGTCAGTATGTTATACATTGTCTGTCTTGTTTTATTATACTTATGATTAGTAGTTCCTAATGATAAAAAGTTCTCAAGCCATTTTTTAACGAGAACAAATAACACAAGCTAAACAGAAATAACCGGCATATTCTGCGCATAAAAAATGGTCACAGGAAATCGTTCGATATTGATAATCAGATAATTTCCATTTGGGAAAAGCTTTCAATTCTGCCAACACGAAATTCAACATGACAGATGTTTGTATTACAACAAGGGATGTTTAATAATAACAAATGTGAAAATATTCTCTAACTCTCCATACCAGTAACCACTAGCACTACATTATATATACAAAACATTATCCCCTTCAAAATAGATGTTGCGAGACCATTCGTTCATTTAACAGAACAAACCAATAGAGGAAATTTTTTCCATACAATGATATGATAATTCAGAATATAAACAGAAAAAAAGAGATTTTTTACCTGTAGCTCAACACGACAATTGGTATACACATTTTCAGTCGAGAGCTTTTAGCGCCCTCTTTGTCCTATTCAGCATCGTTATTTTGATCTTTTTTTTTTTTTTTTGAAATGGAAATGCTTCTATCCTAAAGTGTGACACGACGTAGGCTAATGCTTCCATTTTTATTCCTCTTTATTTATGCAGCACTGTTAGAAATGAAAGGGACCATAACTTTGTTTCTCTTTTAAAGGAGGGATCTAGATTGTAGAATGCCTGTGACATTTCTTCTTCACTCAGTGTCTTTCTCTCTGTCTCCTTCTTTCCAAGGGAAGAAATATTACTGACAGTGACCATAAAATGACCCAGACTCCGCTTTTTCCTTCATGCTGATTCAGATGTTTCTGTACAGTCAACTAATATTCTTATGTTAATCTGATGGAGTGTATTATATTTATGATTGTGTTTAAGGGGTGGATTTACCCAGGAAATGGAATTGGTTGGGAAAGATGCGGGGGAGACTTGTTGAAAGAATTGTTGGTTATTTTTGGGTAACTTGAAAGAAATTGGATTAGCTGTTAATTAAGTTGGTTAGGTTAGAATGTAGTCTGTCTTTGGAGGAGTTGGTCTGTGTCATTCATTACCAGAAGGGAATGAAGTATTATATGTACCATGTTAAATGTTTGATGTTGCCAAACTAAGCAAGTGATATTATTTTAAAATAATGTCAGGACAGGTTGATGAATATGTATCACCAGCAGAATTGTTAAGCTCGTTTTTTAACGTACAAGAAAGTATACCTTACAATTTTGATCTCAGAAACTTAGTTGTTCTATATAACTTTCAAAATATATACCTAAATTTATCAAACTATCGGGCATACCTTATACAATCATATACAAATAGCACATGCTATATTTTCTGCACCTATATACTGATAAAATAAAATATCCTATACCAGCACATTTTCATCTCCTTCTTCAACATTTCTTTATACAGAAATCATTTCCTTCTCCACAAACTTGTATTCTTTGAATTAATCCCCAAAAAAGTGTTTTTGAAAGTTGTTGAGAATTCTATATGTTGTTGTAGTCGTTGAGTGAGTGAATAGTCGACATTTGGAGTGAGAAATTGGTGGAGAGTGATTCCCTGGACGAGGGTATGAGGTCCCAATTGCCCAAACACTCATTAATCTTACTCACTTACTACACACAACACCAATATTGCACTTTTCAACACAGCAGTATTCTTCATGTTGTAGTACACCTCTCTTATGAGAATGTGTTCCGAGAAGTGCACTACCAAGTTTTATTGAAAAATCTGGAAATGCTACGGTCGTATATGAAAATAAATGTTTTAGTGCGTTATTATTAAATGGAATCAAATGGTAATTTATGTACTTGGGAAGATTTCAATATATTTTTTAGCTAATTTTCGCGAAGGTTTCAGTTTGTTTTATTTCATTTTCTTGTACAAAACGTTTCGTATTAAGAGTTAAACATTACACAAGAATTAAGATTTAGAATTTTGTTTGTAGAATAAGCAAATATTGATTATATGACATGCTAAATAATTAAACTTCATAATGAAGTATAAAATTCAAAGTGTATTTACTGTATTATAATCTGAAGGAGCCTGGTAAAATCTGTTGCTAAACAGTTAACATTCCTGAAATGCTGCTAGTGAACTTATGCGATAGTTGACAACTAAATTTACTGCTACCTCGTCTTCATTGTATAAATAAAGCGTCACAATGTCTATTAACATCCAGACAAAATAACTTCCGCATCACCACAATTTTGGCATAAATATCTCTAATTTCGTTTTCCAATAACATTCTCTTACAGCTACACATTACTGACAGAAACATTTACGAGTCATTAAGTATATCTCTCTCAAGTTATATTTCTTCATTCATATAACACTCTTAGTGCCAAATTCCATAAAGTAGCATCGATTAGACGTGGAAAGTTGGCACTATTCTGACTTGCTAAAGTACAAGTGACAAGAGGAATTAACTGCTATATCCCACACCCCTCGATGCTTTTGTCCAGAAACAAAATCTGGTTTAGAAGTTTGAGGAAAACGGTAATTACTATTCAATGACTTAAGCACATTGCAAGCACATAGTTAAGAAGATTCGTTTGGGTATTGGGAAATCTGCATTGTGGAGTTTATGGGATATTGAGTAATGGGTAGTATACTATGTTTTCTCAACTACCGTAAAGTAAATGGAAATTTCGTCGACAGTACTTTTTAAGCTTCAAAATTTAAGCGAAGATTCAGGGGTTATCTTTAGGTTACAAATGAAAGTTTGGTCTGTGGAAAAAAAACTGTATCATAACATTGTAAACTCATTGTCAATTTATATTTGAAATGAACTTTTGTAATTTATTCATATTCGAATTACCGAAAGCAACTCTCTAAAGCAAGTTCGATGTCAACTGAGGAATATATTAAGTTAGTGGGTTCTGGTAACTCCAAGCTTACTTCCGAACCCGTCAATTGAAGTTAGATAAGTTACCTGAAAGTTAGAGTGGATCTGAAAAAAATATCTGATGCAAAATTTCACATGAAACAAGAATATTAATAAGAAAAACATACGCATACAAAATATGACAAAAATTACTTATTCGCTGCAGCCAAATTAATAAGAAAACAAATGGAAAATTAGAAATAATAACTTCTAATGTTGTATTAAATAATATCTATCCTTCTGCAATAAGATGATGATACAACTTTATCTTTTGATGACTTTTCTGATGATAAAAGTCTTAGTTGTAATTTATCTCAAAATGTGTTGGAAATAATTTAGTCGGGCCTTGGAGTTTCCTTCGTGCTTCTGCTGAGGTAGATAATTTGCTTAGATGGAAGTTTGTCAGTAGGGGGTTCACGAAACTTTTGGGTTACCTACCATAGATATTACTAACGCAAAGTTAGTGACAGAAACTTCTAGACCTCTCGAATCGCTGGGGTCTATGCGATTAACGTATCTATGTATGTTGAATACAGCTGACACGTTTTATTCAGTGAGTATTTTGCTGTATTTGTCTATTGTGTTATATAAGCAGAAAATATTGATTCCGGTAATAAAAATGAATAATGATTTGTTATTTCCGTTTTTGTTTAGGTCAGATTAAATAATTTATATTGAATTATAGATCTCTGGTGTTGACAATACATTGTGAATATTTTATCTCCCTTAACAGCTGTTTTATGCACATATCACAACGTGCTCAATGTTGATTTTTTTTAAAGATTCTTTTTTTAGCAATGTCTATTCCAGTTACTGGCGTTTCACAGTATTGTGTCTTAAAAAGTAAATGTAATGACAGTACTCAACACTTTTGAAAATCCTTTCAAACTTTTGTTTCGACAAAGAAGATAACTTTCCCTTATTCCGTCTCCCTTAACAATTTCATTCCATTTTTTTTTTTTTATTAATAAACGAAAACTTTTCAGAAGCACCGTAAATATTTTATTATTCGCCTTTGTAATTATTCATACTTAGAGTGATATCGGAACATTTATTAGGATCGAAAAATAATCAATTTAGTTGACGTTGAAAATTTCGATTTGAAAATTTCTTCTCTTCTTTCTCCGTCCTCGTTTTTTCTGTCTTTTTTTTTTTCTTGTCGCAAGTTTGACACTTTCATTCATCACTTGGAAGATCTAATTAGATGTCGAATTCTTCATTAAAAGCGAAAGAGTATTTTCGTACTTCACACAGGATACTGATGATATGCTACCTACAAATTTACCATTAATGTATTTATTCTATTCAAAGGAAAAAGTTCGGAAGTCTAAATGTAAATTCTTTACAATTCTGTACAAACCTATGCTATTGAAATGCAAACTTTTATTCAGAAATGTTTGAAATTGGTATTCATTGCAGTAGCGGAGAGATTATACAGTATATTAGCATAGGTTTAATATTGTTTTTGTTGTTTCATTAAATCTGTTTATCCAACGCACTTTTTACATAGAGCGAATGTGCGGACGGTTGCCTACCACACAGGGAACGAGGGGGGGGGGGAGGGGCAGGAGGTTGAAATAAACAATTCTGATTGGTTACGCCCTGTTCAATAATTAATAATAATAAAGTTGTGATAATTGCTGTGCTATATTATTGACGAAAGGTTTAACAGTGTTCAGTGGTGTTCACAATGGGCGAAATACGGTCTTTGCGTAACCTCAGAAGCAAATATAGGAGAATGAAATAAAGCATTTTGCAACAGTAATAATTATGGCAGATGGTTCGTATAGCAATTTAGGATATATTTTTTATATTATTGGTCAAATAATCAAAATGACTTTCTTACACGAATTATTTGTTAACTGAAGCCATTCAAAGTCGAGCAAATATTAATTTTCTGGAATTGATATACAGTGTTCCTATTCTTTCTAAATACTTACCTCTATCTCAAAAACTGGATTTTTCTAATTAAAGACTTAACAAGTTATTAGTTATATTTAAGTAATTATATTGCACTTTTTATTTATCCCTGGAAAGGCATAAAAAGCTTTTAAACGTTGACCTGCAAATACGTTACAGATATCACATTATAATTTTGTCTTCCATGAATTTTTCAGGTAGATAAGCAAAAATGTACTTTTCATAAAAGTTTGTTCAGTATTTTCCATGACAAAAAAAAGTGAGATATCCAAACGTTCAAATCAGTGGTGTAGATCAGTGAAAAAAAAACATTTTGATCAATAGTTTCGATATAGGTCAATATTATATCTTAAACAACTTAAAACTAAAACTTATAACTTTTACCTTTGACTGAAAGAATTTTAATGTTTCTTTTATAAATTTTCTAATTCATTTTCTCTCTGTAGCATTCTACTCGATTCTACTTTATCTAAACGGGCGTATTTCCCACTGCTTATGTAAAATTTGGTTAAAGCCTATCGTTATTATGCTCGTACCTGCCGGACTTGAGTACACCACTAAAATAACAAAATGACTTTCAATTACGGGTATTAACTCTACTAAACCTTTAATTACGGATAATCCCACGAACGTAAATATTTGTATCAAATTAAGATTTTTATAATGCAATGAAAGTGTATAAACATTTGCTCATTAATGAAAATATGCAAAAATTAGTGTTTATGTTGATGTACCAAACTCCATGTAAGCAATTAGTGTTTAATGCACATAATTATACGTTGCTTTAAAACTAGTAAGCAGCAAAACATTGAAAACTGAATAAGCACAAACATGAAGTACTCGTTACAGTAATAATGATGATGTGATAAAATATCATTCATAAAAACCTTAGTGGGCGTATCTACACAAATACTTCCTAACACGGAAAAGGATGTTTTTGTTCCGAACACGTTTTGTTTTGCATATTTGCATATTTTGTCATTACTAGCTGTGTCGGAGTTAAATAGTGTTTATCTGGTAAGGCACTGTGTTATTTGAAACCTCCTCCAGAGCTGCACAGTAACTTTTATGTCGTTATTTAAAAAAGAAAGAAAAAAGAAAATGTTGACTGATTCATAATTTGAGTGATCGATTACAGTAAACAATCGATTCTATTGTAAAGTATTTTCAGCAGGTTATTTATAACTTAGAGTGAATATTGATTTGTATAAATCAATGAATTACGTTACTGCGAATTCGAGGATTGCATATTCAAAATCTTCGAACTCTTACATATTTATTAAATTTTCAGCATAATATCAATATTTCATGGGCCACCCTGTACATAAGGGGTATAGAGGAGGTTAGTGATTATACATCATATATAGTTTGTATAGTTTATAGATGAAGGGGTTGTGTTTAGTTTTTCGTTAACAGAACTGAAATTTTCAATTATTTACCAGTAAAACACAACAAAATTTAGCTTCGTAAATAATAAAAAAACGAAGTGGATGTTTAAGTAATTGGGACGACGAATCCGCAACAATAATACATTTATGCTATCTAAAAGATAAACTAATAGAGTAGTTTTAAAGCTGCTATATTAGAAAGTATAATACGCTCCCACCACTCATGAGGTATATCTGTCCTACTCATACAGAAGTAAAGGTTGAAGAGAATTCTTCTTCATTCAAGAGATGATTGCCATCGTCTTATTTCTGTGTAGGTCTGATATTATCATGGGTGGATCCAGTCAAGTCTCAAGGGAGGGGTGAATTAAGACACTAAACTATTTTTCGGGAGTCATCACAGGAACCGTGAGACAGATAGATAACCGAGAATTGTTGGTGAATTTTTTAAATGAAATGGAATAATATTTCGTCAAAATAATTTTACATGAAACTTACAAACATTTAGATTTTTTTTTCTTTTCTCATTTGAAATTCAAATTGATATGCGTATGATATCATCACATAATTATAAGCTATGACACTTTAAGCATGGAGCAAACTTTTCAAATTCATTTCCTATTACAGTTGAATAGGTAGAAAACTGTAAAAAAGCAGTTGTGGAATCCGATGCAGTATATTACTTATTATAGTGTTTTCAAAATCTTACGGACCCAAATCGATTAACCCATCAAGGGTGTTTCTGACATTCCCACAATTGATAATCCTTTGTTGA
>JAQIWE010002856.1:0-12561 GCA_034698565.1 Campodea plusiochaeta | reverse complement strand
CTGTTTTTCATTCGGATTTATAACGTAAAAACACTCTATTTAAACATGGATGAATCCGTCTCACTCAGAAGAAATAAACAATGTTATGGATGTGATGTTTCATAAACATCGAAACATTACCAGTTACAGTTTTTCATTGGCCTTTATTACTCCATTTTGACTAAGTTAATGAATATGAATCAAAGATCTGCGAGCTTAAACCTTTTATTTGACTTTTCATAACCAATAACTATGTTCTTTTAGTATTATTATTTAATGGGGCCCATATTAAAGCAAATTTAAATCATTTATCGATTACTTAGACAGAAATTTATGACAAACAAGAGTACATTTTATAAATTTATTATATTTGAGTTAGAAGTCATTAAAAGATCGTGAGGAAAGTGAAATCTTCACGTTTTTCGACTGATAATATCAATTTCAAGCTTTTTATCACCTGCTAGAGGGATTTGTACCATTTCTTTAAAAAAAGATTTGCATGTTTTAACAAAAAATTAATCATTTACACAAAATTTGTACCACTTATAGAAAATTTCCTTTTCCTTTATTTTCTTTTATAGAATCCCACATATCAAGGGACCACTCTCCCCCTTAATCTGAACCTCTTTTTCGGTTTGAAAAGGGTTATTTGTTAGTAATTAACTTGAAATATGTATTAAAAACCATTGTTTTTCACTTAATCTAGGCATTTTACAAATTAACTAGGCAATTTGCAGATTGCCTGTCGGCACTTCGTAAAATGCCGACAGGCACCGGTACTATGCAAATTGTCTAGGTACTTTGCAAAATGACGATGCCCTCCGCGATTTTGCAAATTACCTTGGCATTTTCCCTGCAACATATATACGGGTCGATGGCAAATTGAATGAAATTTAATATAGTTTTTATTTCAAGACTCTATACCTTCCATATATCATGAGAAATTGCGATTTGTAAAGTTTGGTGAAACTTTTTGACCAACCCTGCATACAATCATGTAGTAGAGTAAATAAATTTTTTACGTATAAATGTACTTTTATCACAAGATGAAGTATTTCTACGTGAATAATATAAAATCATTCTAAATGAGATGGTTAATAAATTCAAGATATTTTCTACTTGTTGCTCCTTTTCTCATACAAATAATATTATGGGAAAACCATTAAAACCATTTGCTTTATCTCCTCTGAAATCGTAATTGAATAAGAATATTTAAAATTTACTTTAACTTAACATTTTGTGTGTTTGTAAGTGTTCTTTTGCAGTAAGAGCTTTATCGTAGAGAAAGAAAAGATTTCTTGGATTGAAATGTTTTTGTGGGTTGAAAGTTTATCCATTTATCTTTGGCAGCATCTCTATTCCTATTCTATCCCTATTCTTATATCTCTATTCCAATCTTATTCGTATCTTTCTCTCATCCGCACTTTTTTTTACAAAATGTTTCAATCGAAGTTGAAAGCAAAGGAAATCAGTGATGAGATAAAAGATACACTTGTCGAGATAACTAACACAATCCACTTTATATCTTCAGGTATTTGGATTCTTTTTCTATACATTTTAAATTATATTTAATATTGACAGTGATTTATATATTGAGTGTATTTCCAATTTTACTGTGTAATTCACAAAATGGCAAATATAAATCAGTTTCCTATCCAAATAAAATTTCTATTCTTTAAAAGCTCATTCGTCTGTTAGTTTAATATATTAGGTTATTATAGTAACGTTCAGTTTTATACTCTATACTATATAGGAAGAAAGCAATATCTTATTTCAACAAGTTTAACTCATATTACAAAATCTATTATTATACAGAAACAGTGAAGGATTGAAAACGATTTCATACAGAGAGTAAAATTAATTTTTTCGTTGTGTACTGTAGGTATGGGTGTTGTAGGTGGTGGTACTGTAGGTGTGGGTACTGCAGGTGTGGGTGCTATAGGTGGTGGTACTGCAGATGTGGGTGCTGTAGGTGGTGGTACTGTAGGTGTGGGTTCTGTAGGTGGTGGTACTGTAGGTGTGGGTACTGTAGGCGTGGGTACTGTAGGTGTGAGTGCGTGGGTGGATGGGGGAGACAGATTACCTGCTAGATTCATTTTTAAATTATATTGAAAGGAGTTTATTGAATGACTGATATAAAAATATCTTAATACAAAAGTTCAGTTATTATCCTACATGTATGATTTATAGTCTCTGTTAAGATACACATCTTCACATAATACGAATTCATCGCTATAAGAGATAAAATTAAATGGTAGAATGCAGAAAATATGACAAAAATGCTACCGAAAAAAAAAAAAGTTTGTAAATGAATTATTTGTCAGCTGCTTCGAAAATATTACAGGATATATTATACCAGTAGGTACAATCCGTGAGTTATGGCAATTATAAATTTCTAATGTATAAAAAAATCTGAAAAAAACTTTCATGCACTAATTTGTTATTTTCGTTAACTTTTGAGGTCTAACATGACAACTTCAAATGGTCTTGGTGAGCAAATACTTGTAAATATAATTCCATTCTGTTCTGTTTGCAGTGTAAAATGTATTTGAGAGAGAACATTCGTTATCAGCATATAACATATTTAGCAATTGATGCTTACAACAGCTGTGTGTTGTACTATATAAATTGATATTTAATGTCAAGAAAAGAGTAGCATTTCATATTGAATAAATGTTGAATAGATTATACTGTATAACGCCAAACATATTTACTAATAACAGATTTGTGTAAATTTTTATTTAATACGTAACACTGAGTGTAACAAACTATATTATTACAAGCTTTACAGGAATAGAGAAAAATACAAATTATAAATACAATGTAGTTTATATGACCTAACAGGGATGCTTGCTCAATACACTTTATATAAGAAAATTTGAATATCCACACAAGTCGCATTATTTTTCTTTTTACGAAGTACAGCACTGATAGATAGTTTTTATTCAGATGTCAGTTATTGTGTACATATACCAACACATATCTGTTACGGTACATATTTTATTTTACAGAAATTAAACTGACCATAAATAAGAGAACTGTTTCAGATTTACTTCCTGAAATTTGTTTGAATAAGACAATCCTCACGACAGTTGTATGATATCTGTTTTATTTATAATATATTATGTTTATCATCCAGTAAATTATATTTATTTTTATTTGATTTTGACAGGGGAGTGGAGTTTCTAGTAGATTTCTGCATTAGGTACATAGAAAATATCTATAATACACATTCTTGAAGAAGATGTGGCAATATGCATTTGTATATGGTTGTGTTAAGTACCGTCGTCATCAGTTGGAATACAGCTATTTATCATTTTAGAATGAGTGGAAATCGTGTGATCATGGATTAGAAGCATGGCCAGTGGGTGAATTTACATTAAGACCATATCACTGCAAAATAACTAAATTTACAGAGCCATCTACGGCTAAAGAGCAGAAGCACTGAACAAAAACACGATTTTAAAAGGTCTTTTGTTATCACTTCGATACACATAACATTTAAGAATATCTTTTAGCTAACTTAGAAGTGAAGTATTGGCATGATTTATTATTTATCTGTATTATATTCACCTTTCAGTGTTAAGCGTATGGCTTGATGTGTTAAGCGTATATGTCGTGTCAAAACATAGTCTTTTTATTTATAATTATATAATTTCTGAATTTCATATAACATATATTCCAGATCATAATTACTTTTTTTTTAAATAGTTGAAATGACATTTCCAACCTCACTCTTAAATGATATAGAATTGAGAACACCATACGTCGTATATTTGAAAGAAAACGTGAAGTATGGGACATTTTGTAAAGGTTAAGATCATCTTTTATATCTCCACGGAAGTAGAAAACGACAAGAATAATACATTTTCTCCAGAGAGTAAGAGAAATAGAATTTTGAAACACAGATTTAAAACATTTCAGTATTTCATCAGAAAGCAACGCTTCAACTGATTTCTCGAGAATGTCATTCCGATAGTTTTCGATTGGGTGTTGGAATTTGCTAGCAGAGAGATTATATCAAATTAAATACTATTATAGCTACGCTTATTGCTATATATTAAAATTTCTCCTATCCTTACTCGAATTAAATAAGAAACTGTTTTCTCACACATTTAATTTAAAACTTAAAAAAAAAGACCGGAAGATAAAACCATATCCAACCAATAAACTTATATTTATTTTTCTCGATGTTCAGCTCTGGTCCATATTTTTACTGCTGTGAGTAATAACGCAATTTACTATTGAAATCCTTCCAGTGTACCTGCTAGCAAGCAAGATTTTGTAATCTGCATAAAAAAATGTTATTGATTAATTGCTAATTGACTACAATTTATTCTGCTGTTTCTTGGAAAATATCTACAGAATAAATATTAAATAAAATTGGTGATAACAAACTTACTTCTCTTATTGTCTCTACTTATTGAGTAAGTTCAACACATACATGTACTGCTCATTCCAAGATAAGTTCGTGATTATTCTTATATCTTTGTCATCTATAGAAATGATATTCTCCTCAGCAATGCTTTCACCATTCATGTTTATATTTATCGAAGACGTTATTCGGTTAGTCAAGTAAGCAAGGAAAAGCGTCACAATTACCGGAAACAATACGTCTTTCGTTCCTAGGTAATTGGGGAATCCAAATTGTGTTTCTCCAATACTTTCTTCACATTTTTCATATATTCTGAAGTGTATTATTGTAAGTAATATTTTTAATATAAAATTCATCAAATTGATGGTTCTGAATTCTTCACATGTTTTTTTAGTTTTCCTTCTCAGGCAATGGGATAAAAGTAGAAGATAGAATTGTGCCTGCATCGTATTATAACGAGATGTCAAAGTTTTTTTATTCCTTCTTCGTCCAGCAATTTGATAATTTCAACTGGTATTTCATTTGGATTTAGAAGCTCTCTCATTATTTGTATTCCTGATTAAAACTTCACTTGTTATAGTTAAACCAGCAGATTCTCCAGCTATTAAATTATTATCTGTTCATGTTTAAAGGAGAAAACACCTTATTCTACATAGCATATTTATTTTGACGATTTATAATTACTCCATTATTAAAAAAAAAAAAAAAAACATAAATTAGTAACTGTTACTTATGAACATAAATGAACGTCTGCTCCAATGTTCCCCACAGTGGCCATACTTTTCCACTTTACATGTGATAAGCAGTTACCAAATTTAACACATAGTTCTTTATGTGTAATTGAATTAAAATCTCTGCGGAAACATATAATACATTTCACAGCACATTATGTTATAAACAATGGAAAGTACAGTCAAATGTTTCTAAAAATGTTATTTCTTCAACTTTTCATAATGTACACGAACGTACAACAGAGCTTCGTCACCTGATTCTCACTTGATGACACGGCAAGATTAACAAGCAGTGCATGAAAGCACATAAACATCAAATTATCCAATTAGTTGTACGTTTTTAGATGCGATCTGCAACGAAGCGCAGAAAGCATCTATTGTCTTTGGTATATCCGTCTGTCTATCTGTCCGTCCGTCCGTCGCGAGAAATAACTACTAAATGGCTAGAGATAGGTATATGGAAGTATAAAGAAAAAATTGTCAGAATTATACTGTCATACCACATTTTTATTTTCGAGTCGATAGCTCGAATTTTGACGAATCTCTAGTCGAGAAATCCGATAACGGTTAGAGATAGGTATACGGAAGTATATACTTATTCGAAGGGTGATTTTACCCTCATATAAAAAACGAGTCGATTTTTAAAATTCGATGAATATAGAATCGATCGAAATTTCAGGAATATTGAGTAGGTAAATCCAGTAACTGCTACAGATAGGTTTATGGAAATATATGGAAAAAATCTCAGAAAAATAATTCAAGCTCATATTTTTATTTTCAAGTCGATCGATAGGACTTTGACGAACATCGAGTCGATAAATCCGATAACGACAAGTGATAGGTATCAGGAAGTATATATTCATTCGAATTACACTTTTACTGTATCTTCATTTCAAAAATGACTCACTTTCTTAAATTGGGCCGACATTCAACGGATATCGAGTATATAAATCCAACACTGGTTAGAAACAGATTTAAGAAACTATGAAACAGCACTACTTCGAAATACAATTTATTCTAATTGTAAATAAGTGACAATTTTACGTTTATTTTTTATTTTATATTTTCATAAAAACGCTGGTCTATATGGTCGCATCTTTATTAACGCCACAGCGTTTAATTCTATTTGTTTTAGTTCTGTTTTGACTTTTGTTTGTTGTATTAATTAGGGATGAAAACAGAAATCCTAAGGAAAGTCTGTATGAAGGTGTGTATCACTTTAAATAGATGACGTCTCAACACTAGTGTAAAATAAACCCTTTAATATCCAACATAATATTTTAGTAAAGACGTTCTTTTCAATTTTCGTCATGTTTAAGTATATTATCTTCCCTTCTATTATTCCAAACATCTTATAAGACACGAAAGATCTCTTTAGAAAAAAAAAAGTTATAGAAGTCTTTCCGAGATTATTAATACTTCCTTTATAACTACATGAAAGTGTCAAAGCAGAAAGTATTACAACCACATTTTGCTTACAAGAAACAAAAATCATTAAAAGTAACAAAGGGAGATGAAGAACTGATTGGAAATCCTATTAACAGAATTTCAAAGAAAAGAAGAAGTTTCATCAGTTAATTAATTATCAAAGTAATCGAATTGTACAAACTTTATCAAAGGAGATTCAGTAGAGCCTCAAAGGTTATTCAATAGGTTAGATTATATAACAAACTCTCATTCTCAAACTATCATTCTCAAATACTACAGTACAAATAAAAATAAAATACGAGTATGAAATAATATTATATTTTATTATAAGTCAACATATATTACGAAACGTTTTGTTAGTTTGAAGAAAGAAAAGAGAAGCTGATGAAGAAACAAAAACAGACAGGTCATACAGACAGGTCATAGGTCATGCAAATAAGGAAAAGTGAGATAGAAAGAAACATCCACACAATAATAGTATATATAAAATTACAAATTCCACAATTGTAATAGAAAGTCAATGTCAAAATATGTATAATTTTTCTTTTTGATAGAAGAAAAATACAATCTAACGTATCTTATTTATTCACTTAAAACTAATAACATCCAATTGGAAAGAAAAGTTATTTTGTCATGTTATTGATGTTCATATTGTCTTTCTGCCTTTTGTTTGAGATTCCTGACTATTTAAGATTTTTAGCTTCGATCATTAGTTTCATCACAAAAGCAGAGATAGGGTATATTTTAGTCCATGGAGAAGAAAGAAACGCAAGAAAAACAATTATTTTGATGTTTCACACATAAACAATTATTTTGATGTTTCACACAAAATAACGAATGAGATTATTACAAGGACAACATGGAGATAAATTTTCTAAAACTGATTGTTCAGTGTTCTAACGCAAATTTTGATAATGTCACGGGATTTTTCAGAATGCCGAAGTTCACAAAAAGTTGCATACTTCTGAAATAGTACAAAGAATTATAATATAATATACTAACCATTTACTAGTAGATCTAAAATGGAGAAAAGCAGTGTACAGTTTAACAAAGCAAAGACATACGATATGAGAGAGGAGAATCATCAGATATACTTTCTTCCAGTAATGATCATTTAGTCATATGATCTTCTTCTGTATACCTTAAAATAGAAAAGAAGTTGGAAACGATAGGATTGTATAGTTGTGATAAACAATAGGATTGTATAGTTGTGATAAACGATAGGATTGTATAGTTGTGATAGGTTTATTCAATTTATTTTTTTAGGAATTTTCCAAGCAGATCCGTAATCTTTTTTTTTTTTTTTGTAAACGGTTGTACTGTATATTTCTGATCAACTGAATTGATTGAATGGGTTAATTTGAACACATACAGTAATGTGCGGTATTGAAAAGTAATAGTGTAAAGTATAAATCGCATGACCTTGAATACTGCAAAAGAGAAATTAGGAGATTATAAAATTGAAAAAAAAAAATATCATTTATAAATTTTGATTAACTGTTTTGTAGTCACGTAAAAACTTCTTTTTTTTTAAAAAATCACTGACAATTATTGTAATAGTTATATAACTTTCACACATAAAAAATAAATGAAAAAACAAAACAAAAGATTTTTAGAATGATTCAAAATTTGCCAGTATATTAAAGTGATCATGAAGTTTCAGTCGATCATTTATAAATATAACAAGAATGGCAAGCAGTTTTCCTCAAAAGTTATTTTCATCGCTTTTTTTTTCCTTTTTACAAGTTAATTTATTTCGTTTCCTCTTGGCTAAAAAAACTCAGAACTTATTACATTACAAACTAAAAATCTAAAACGTTTTTAGCAATATTCTTGTAATAAATATAATATATTCAATGGATTTTTGGGTCACTTCGCGTCTCTGGTCGCAAGCGGGTCTGAAACCACTACCCAGTGATCCAAACCGTTCATTTATGGTACTGAGTCCTATACTCTTCTACCAAATAACAGTAAACCTTAAAAAAAACGTAATTTTTAAATTATCCTTAAAAAATCGAAATTAAAATAGAAATAATGTAATTGTGTTTATTTACAAAATTATTCTGTTTATCGTATAGTAAACTGACATTTTTGAAAATGCCACAAAATAAAATAGTCTATCAAATTGATAAAAACTTATATTTTTGTGTCTTGCGGTATAGATTTGTTGTACACATGTGCAGAATGTGTCAACGGAATCCTTCAGAAAGCTCATGACGTTTAGCAGTAACAAATTGAATTTTAAAAGTTGTTTATTCTTATAGAAGAAGATTCTTATTTATTATATTTGAGTACTTCAGTAGTAGTAGTTGAGTACTTGAGACTTTCTACTTTGAATCAGAATACAATTTATATAATTATAATGAAGAGAATGCTTCCACTTCAAAATTCACATTGCGAAAGAACAAATGTTTCTTTGAAAATATCCTGGACTCCACAGACTATATTAATAAGCAATGTATATATTAATAAGCCTTAACAAGCTCGTCAAAGTATAATATACTGCATACTATACACATCAGAAGCTTATTTATAATCAAGGCTACATTTTTTATATTGTAGGCTATAATACAAGTATAATATATAAAATTTATACATCTACTCTCATAATCACTTCTCGCTAAAGGTGACTCAAAGTTTTGAAATAATAATTACAACGTTATCAGAACCAAGGGAAGCTGATTAATTTTTTCCTGTCTATTTTGTGATGATCTTGAAAAAAAAAAAATGGTGAAGTTTCTGAAATAACATAGCAGTTTCTCCCTTGTAACTACACTAATATACATGATGTATTGATTTACTGAAGTGAGTAACTGTCACTCTTTTTCTTGTTCAAGATGTTACAAACCGTTCTACACAGACTTGCCCATTTCTTACAGACTTTCAGCTTTCTAAAGGCCGTTAAATGAATTGCAGTTGTATCCCCGGAACCTTTACATCCATGATGATTTATTAGAAACTATTTTGAGTTTTATTCTATGTATTCCCAACAAGTCTAAAATTATTTTCAGATGTTAATTTTGTCTTTCGTAAGTCTGGTTGACTTTTTTGAGAATATTAAGAAATAATTCTCAACGTTTTAAATACAGCATAATGTACTGTTTTGAAAATATTTTTAACAAATCTTTCCTTAAAGAATGAAAAGAAATAGTGGTTAGTGACTCACTTTCTTGCAGTGGTAATAGTTGTTTTGCTATTTCATGTAAAGATATAAAAAATTAAAGATAAATAATAGGAGGGATAATGATGAGAAGGGATTGGAAAGTGATATTTAAAATATTACGTTTTACATTTTATTAAATCTTTTAATGTTTTTTCGTTAACCATATTGCCTGCTTTTAACCAGAATACATTTACATAGCGACTTGATCTCCTCATTTTTGCTAGAAGCAAAATTTAAACAAAAAGCAAAAATGATTTCTTTTGGAAAAAATAAAGCCTTGGTTTCGACTTTTCGATTTCCTTCATGGTATTCTACATCATGTTTAAAAAGTGGAAGTTGTTTGGAAATAATCGAAACATTTTAAAATGCTTGAAGATGGAAATTCCATAAAGTGCAGAACTTTCGTCATATGATATTACAATACTCTGCAAGATGACACCCCTCCCCCTTACACACACACAAAAAAAAATGTAGAATTAAACGCTGTTAGCGTTAATAAAGATGCAACCTTGTAAACCAGCGTTTTTATGAAAACATTTAAAAAATGAAACATAAAATTGACACAATTTAGAATCAGAATAAATTGTCGTTCGAATTATTGTTTTATAGTTTCTTATACCTGTCTCTAACCATTATCGAAATATTATCGATTCGATATTCGTCAAAGTTCTATCGATCCATTCGAAAATTAAAATAGGGGAAGATAGTATATTATGCATACAGTACATACAGTGCATACAGTACATACAGTGCATACATTACATGCAGTACATAGAGGATGATTATAAGTCAGCAACACTTTTGTGTATGTCTTATTTTTATATAGCTTATTATAACAATACATATAAGCGCATATTTGGTTTGGATAGGATAAAAAAACATGGGAGGGGGGTATTTTCGACCTTAAAAATGAATAATTATTCAAAATGGCGACCTTTTCTTACCCTAATAATATTAGCATATTTCATACTAAGTGATGACTTGTCACGTCGAGGAAAATGTTGTCTATGGAGGTAGAAAACGGAAAGTTTTGTATCATGAACGTTATTAAGTTTTATAATAGAATTTTTAAATAATTTGATTTTCCATTATAATTATTATTAGTACAAACTGATCTTATTATACTTATGGAGTCCAACAGTCCAATAAGAGAAAAAAAATTAAGCATGTTTCGATTATGCGTAAAACAAATCATAAAATACTTTGATATATATGAATAACTTTTATTTCAAATGAAGTTGAATTCAGTTGAAATGACTTTAGGTTTATGTAAGAAAAATATCTCCAATATAATATACGTATATAATAATGTCATCACTGTAAGATATCTGATAATAACTTTAAATTTAGGAAAGAGTTTAATTTGAGGAGAGTTTAATTCTGCCACTATATAACTCAAGCAGAAGGGCCATTTAGAGAAGGGGCAACACCCCCCATTCCCTGACGTTTGACATTTTGAAAAGAAAAATATGAAAAAGAAAACAAGAAAAAACGCCAATAGCTTAAACTAAAACAGGCAGAAAACTTACAAAATATAATATCAATTTTTAATGAAAAATGTCAGAAGTTGCCAAAAATAGATGATTTTGTATTTCCAAATATAAAATTTCGCTCTGGTTATCTCTAGCAGAAAACATAATTATATGGTTAATTATAACAATAAGAACTGTATTGCATCCCTGAACTTTAAAAAAAAATGTATAAAATTTGTCTAAAAAATTATGAATTTTGATCCAAAAAGTACTTTTTTTCAAATACAGCCTTGTAATTAGCCGTAACACAATTTCAATTATTTCATATTTTTGTCTATTTCGAAATCCACCTGAAAGAGAGAAGAGATAGTCGTTTCGTGGGAGAACTTTCAGAGGTTGTTTCTGCTATGGGATGGCTATTATGAAAGTTTGAGACATATAATTATAGGAGACTATAATATTCATAAAAATTATTGTTAACAAACAACAAAGAGACCAAAAAGGTGCTGTCATTAAAAATATTGACATGTTGTTACTTACAGATGATTTTAAATGTTCTTTTCTGTTGTCAAATTTTTTTAAATTGAGTTATGGTGCTCAATTATACTGACATTTAGTATGTCAATAGATTCTAATTTTTCTGGCGATCTTTCTATAGCTTTAAGGCGATCGGAGAACGCTTTGAGATTTCTATTGAACAAAATTATGTCTCATCTTGTGTCAGCGGGGTTGCCGAAAATTTGGCATGATTTGTATAGTGAACGAGAGAACACAGAATTTATAAAAACAGAAAATGATATAAGTTACTTCTTGCCGAATTACAAATCAAAGATGTTCTGTTTCCGTTTCGTTTGTTGATTATTGGACTCTCTGCTGCAATCTTAAAAATGTTATGGGAGCATTGTTCTAGCAGGAAACGTGACTCTTCAATTAGAAGAAATTTTGATCGCCAGCTTATTCGGAGAAGACAGCGTATTATTCCTAAAAGAATGAGTACAACACCAACAAGCTCTGTGATTTCTATTACGAATGATCGAGACGAGCTTTCGGAGCCGAGTTGCTCTGGCGTAGTGACTCGGCGGAAATCCGAGCAAGATTCTTTGGAACTATTGGACGTAGGGGCGGAATCTCTGCCCGGCGGATCGGCGGATCAATACATTAGACAAATCGACCCTCAACAGTCTGGTGTAAACGAGACAAACAAATCAAATGAAAAGTCGAAATTCGAACGGGAATTTGTTGAGACGCAACATGATTTTAATAAGTTAACTGCCTCATCGGACCAAATTGAGACAGATGACAATCGAGCGAGTCTTCATCAGCAAGTCGAATAGGATCTTGCCGATCAAGCAATCTCGATCTTATTGCCAGCACCGAACGCAGGGCCGGATTAACAGGTTTTGGGGCCCGGGG
>JAQIWE010002855.1:0-12561 GCA_034698565.1 Campodea plusiochaeta | reverse complement strand
AGAGGAGGGGCGGGGGGATATGGTAAGAGTTCAGATGTACCAAATAGGGTGGGGGAGTTAGAGGTTTATGCCAAATAACATTTTGAATTTTTGTAAGTTTTAAGCAAAATATAGTTTAGGGCAAATATGTATTTTTATTTTGTGAGCCGGTGCATATATTGATGTTATTCTCCTGAAAAATAAAATAAAATACATATTAATAACTGTGTTGGCTTTGAAATTATCTTTACAAGAAAGATTATGCAGTTTGAATTATTGTTAATTGACTTATAAACTATAATATTATTTTCCTTGACAAATTCAATACAGGACAATCAATAGTGTCAACAAAGATTCTGCACTATATTTCTTAATGAAGTCAACTAAGCTTTTAAATGAGTGCTTTGCTATATTTACAAAATTTTAAAATTTTCTATTGACATTACAATATTCAGAAGGTACAGTAAAACAGATTTGCCAACATATACGAAGTTTGAAGGTAAAAACATGTGACACATATATAAAAAGTATATACTAGTAAGCAATAATGAAAAGCATCTTCAGTGTCTATATAAGAAGAATATTATTTTCCTACAGTAATGGAACTTAATTTATATCATTGTAAAATAATGCAATAGGTTGAATTGCAACAGTTGATTATGTAACAGGAAAATCCTGTAATTATGATGGACTATAAATGAAAAATAATAAGAATATATAGTACTGTCAATGATGGTTTATAATATACTGTATCAGCGTGCATTGACAAAAGGATCTTTGATCTGATTATAATACTTCATGCTTGTTAATGTTATACTGGAGGCGATAATATTATATACTATGAGTATAAACTAACATAGAAAAAAAATCCTGTTATACATAGAGAGCTACATAGCATTCTTAATTCATTGTTATACAGTCGAAAATTAAGAGCTAGCTAGGTATAGTACATTCCTAAATATTATATTATGATGAAACTATATAGTGTGATATGAAATATCGTCCTTATCTAAAGTTCTTGAAAACTATATTTATCGTAAAAGCTTAACTTTTTCTCAATTTATCACTGTACGTTTATCTACGTAGGCAATTAAAAATTCCTAAAAAGAAAGCAATATAACCTACAAAGTTAGAAAACCAGTTCAAAATTGCGTGCCACAGAGAAAAATCAGAAAAGGACCAATTTCCTGTGGTAAAAGACCAAAAGGTCGACGTAAAATTGGGGTTTCCTTGATTAAGAGAAACTTCGAAAGAGTCCTGTATATCTTGAATTTTCCGAAAAATTTCCTGAAAACCTGACCAACCATCTATTTCTAAATTTTCAAGGTTAGTGAATGTGTATTTCTCGGAGTTGTTAAATATATCATGCAACACATTATAAGGAACAATAGGAGTTAGAAACGATTTAAAAAAATAGGAACCATTTTCATAAATCATTGTATAATTGCTGCCTGTGACAAAAGAGTAAATAGTAGGATCAAACTTTGATAGAGATTGTAACATTCGATTGAAGTATAGTTGTAACTTATCAATCTTATGAAGGGTCACTATGAAGTTATTTAAGTTTTCATAATGGTCAAACTCGATTTCGCTGATGATATTGTATAAATCGCTTATCGATGAAGAAATATCCGCCTGCAAAGTTAAGGATGTATCTATACTCGTAGGTTTAACTTCATATTTACAATTTATGTGACTTGCCGTATTATTATGGAAAATTAAACTAATCCCATTATAAGTGCAATAAAGTGTATCTGACTTCTGTTTCACGGTGATACAAGTTAGATTTACATTTTTAACTACCGGTGTAATTGCTGGTACAAACAATGTAGCATTTACAAGCGCAATTGTATTATTGAACAGGATATTTTCAACAGTTTTATTAGTTTCCGTACTACGAAATTTTTCCGGAATAAAGAGAGTTAATGTATCATTAAAGTAAAACAATTTTGTCGGGAATTTAATTAGTTGACACATAGTACTTCTTTTACATGTATGATAGAATAATTTTGTCTGAACTAATGACGGGTTTAACAATTTGGGTGTTTTGGTTACATCATTTAAAAAAAGTCTATGAAATTCGCATGTGCTGGCGTCGCTCCCATATAAAAATTCAAAATCACGTGGTATTTTACAAACCGAGATATCATCAAATTCCGATGGTTTAAAAGGAATGTCTAAAAATTCGTTTTGTCGACTTTCAGAACCTAAATCTCCGCTGAAGTATGCGTAACTGAAGAAAGTAGTTCGTTCGCCTAATATTATGTCTATCGTACGTGAGACGCATGTTTGTTTAACAGTAATATCTACAACTTCAGTTTGTATGGGGATTGCGTCTGGTTTATGAGTTAATAATATGTTTTTCATATCTGTTTTTCCGAAAACAGAATCGAAATTTAGAAAAAGAAAACTCACTATTAAAATGGTGTTCGCGAAATTAATTTTTGTACATCTCGTCGATTTTAATTTTATAGTACTGGCCTTTTCATCCGTATCCAGTTGAGATGTTTGAGTATTCTGTACAGGTTTGACAATTTTATTAATATTTCGAAATCTTTTAGAAAACCGAGTTTTTGTACGTTCAAAATTCACAGGTTCTTTAATTACTTTTAAAATCGGAGAAGGTTGTGAGACAGACGGAGTTATAATAGGATCCGCAATAATAGTAGGCTGTTCTACATCATTAGTATTTACTGTTAAATCATTTGTTTGATGCAAAATGTTATTAGAAATACTCGTTGTGATGTTAAACAAAGATTTTACTTGCCTAAGCTGTTTTCCCAGAAGGATTACGACAAGGATGAGAATAATGGCCGTCATTATATTAAACACGGCTGTTAAAGTCAAAACAATTGCCAAGGTCGTCATGCTGTAAATAAGAGAGAAAACTAAATTGTAATTTTCAGTGATGTTACATTGATTTGAAAAAAGTAATCCATATAAATAAAATTAATCAGTCAATTAATTAATCAGATTATCTTAATATTATATACTATAATGAAGATTGTTGTGCTTTATTTTCTTCTAAATCACTGGAATCTGGGACAGTGGGATCATCTCTCAAATAGTAGTGACGCAATAACGAGGCGTGTACGTCATCAATAATTTTCTTTCGGCAACCTTTGAATAATCCCTTGATCTTGAATAAATTGTTTGCTTTCTTCTCTATACAAACATAGGGTCCTTGCCACTTGGATAATATTTTATGCTGAAATTTCGTTTTTGATTCAACTTTTCGACGTTTCAAAATGTCTCCGACTTCTATTGGTTTCGTATTATGCTTACTGTCATAATATTTCGTTTGGTATTCCTTTGCAGTTTTTGTTTTCTCAGATATAGTTTTCTTCGTTTCTTCTATTTGTTCGAAATCTTTAAAATAAAAATAATCTTCACTAGCTGCTGGTAGTGCGAAATTCAAAGGAAGGCGTGGTTTACGTAAAAACATGATTTCAAAAGGACTAACACCTGTATATGAATGGTCAGAAATGTTGATAGAGAAAGCAATCTGTGGTAATACTTCTGGCCAATTTTTTGTTTCATCTTTTAGTAAACAGCCCATAAGCGATTTCGTTGTTTGTATAGATTTTTCCACTTTTCCAGTAAATTGGTGACACATAGGTGGAGATCTCAAATGTGAAATTTGTAAAATATCGAATAAAGTTTCATTTAATTTGTTGACAAAACTTCCTCCAACATCAGTGTAAATATATAATGGACAGCCAAATTTGTATATTATTCTCTCCAAAATGAAATGTGCAACTTTTTCTGCGTCTATCGTTGTTAAAGGTGCTAATTCAATCCATCCAGAATAATGGTCTATTGCTGAAATAGCGTATTTAAAACGGTGTTTTGTTGATGTTTGAAAATTTCCAAATATGTCAAGTTGAATTATTTGCATAGGGAATTCAGAGATGATGCTTGATAATTTACTATATGGTTTTGAAGGTTCTAATTTATAAATCTGACAACATGGACAACTTTTCGTAAACTTCTTCATTTTCTGTCGAAGGTTCGGAAAATAATATAAGTTGTTTAAATTTTGAAATGATTTTGTAAATGATAAATGAGATGAATTTTGTGTTTCGTGCATTAAACGCATAATTTCATTTTCCATAGTGATGGGAATGTAAAGTTTCGATGGAGTATTAGTTTTTAAATCATTTTTGAAAACTAAATTGTCTTTCAGAGAATAATTCTTACTTATATACTTTTGCTCAGTAGTTTGATTCTCAGGTGATACGTTTAAGGATTTACATATTTTCACAATAGCTGGATCTTTTCTCTGTTCTGTAAGAATATCCATGGAAGTAATTGTGTTGACGCATGCTAATTCCATGTCTATATGTTTCTCTGTTTCTTCTTCGATTTGTTTCGCTGTTTTATAATGTTTATCAACTTCTGACTGTGATAAAGGAAACGTTTCGTAATCAGATGTCTCTGGAGGATTTGATGGCATATTAGTTAAGCGAGACAATGTGTCACTCGTGACCATTTCAGTTCCTTTTCGATGAATTAAGTTGAACGAAAATTGTGAAAGTATCTGTTATATTTGGGAGAGGAGTCTTTTTTGTTAACTATGTGCTTAATATTGAGATGATCAGTAAAAATGTCAAATGTTTTTCCCAATAAATATTTCCTGAATTTTTGAAGAGCATTGATGAGGGCTAAAAATTCCAAATCTGTAATACAAAGATTACGTTCATGTTTATTTAATGAACGACTATAAAATTCAATGACATGGTCAGTATTTTTTATTTTTGTTCCTAAAACGGCTCCGATGCTGACTGTTGACGAATCTGTTTCCAAATATAAGTCATATTCTTCTCGAAAAGGCAAAAGCACAGGTGCAGTGGTTAATTTATGTTTAAGAGTATTAAATGCTGCCTCATGTCGTACATCCCAAATGAACTTTACTCCTTTACGTAACAGCTGATATAAAGGATGGGCTATCTGTGCATAATTTTTATGAGAGATCTATAAAAATTAGTCATACTGACAAAACTTTTTACTTTTTTAGCTGAGGTCGGTGATGGTATACATAGTATAGCTTGAATTTTTTCTGGATTTGCAGAAAGTTGATCTCTTCCGGCGATGTATCCCAAACATGGAATTTTTCCAAATCCAATCATTGTTTTTGTCGTTTTAGTTTAAGATTTGCTTTTTCAATCCTTTGTAAGATGTCTCTGGAATGTTGCATCATCATTTTCGCCTTGTTTTCGAGTACAAACATACGAATCGTCCAAATATGAGTATACAATAGATTGAATGTTTTTTGTAAGTAGATGGTTCGCTTTTGTGTAGAAAAATCCAGAATCTCGTAAACCTTGGGGTAATCTGGCGTAAGAATATGTCTGATTGTCAGTAGAGATAGATAATATTTCTGAAGAACGTGGTGTTAATTTTAAATTGAAATAGGCGTGACGAACGTCAAATTTTGTGATGTAGTAGCTTTTTGCGACTTGTCTGATTATGTAATTTAAATCCGGAAAACAGAATTTTTGTGGTATTAAGCATTCATTGATACGTCTCGCATCGAGACATAATCTGACAGGTGAATCACCTGTATCACCTGGTTCTAGATGTCGTTTTACCAAAAGAAACGGAAAATTCCATTTTGACCATTTTCTCTTGAAAAGTATTCCTGCTGTAACCATACTTTCCAGTAATGCATGTACTTCTAATAATTTTCTATTCTCGGCAATCGGATATTGGGGCATATAAATCGGTTTTGTACCTGGAATTAATTCTAAATCAACTTCAAGTAAATCTGTCACTCCTACGTCCGTATCGGATGTACTGAAACAATTAATTTATTTCTCCAAAACTTTTTGAACTGCATTCTTTTGTTCTTGTGTGAGTTGTGAATTTATATTATATCGTAAAAATTCTTTATCAGGATGTTGTACAGTTTCAGACTGCTGTTGCCAAATTGGACTCAAAAGTGAAGACTGAGTTACCATAATTAATTACAGGTAAAAATGCATGATCATCGTGACATGAAATTAAACATTCTGGAAAGATTAATGTTTCAAATTTATGTATAAAATCAGCTTCTTGTCTGGGTGAAAAAATGAAATGACAATCACTTGTGTGAACATGATTAGGTAATCGCACTTTTATTACTTGCTGTGAAAATCTTTCTATATTGGAGTCTTTAATGGCTGATATTGCATACGAATTTAGTTTAGTACTATAATGATTGTCTTCTTGAAATGCTGAGTTGGTCATGTTATCGTGGGATTGTAGCGATTCACTTGCAACACTATGATGACAATATGATGTTTGCAAATCCTTGAGATTATCACTTAATGGTTCTGTTATGGTACTATTGTTTGTCAAAAGCATATTAATAATATTCTGTACATCGATTTCTATATTTTTCTCTTCAGGGGGAAATATTTTCTCCAAAAATTCTTCTGTATTGGGTGAATATGGTGAAAAATCGAATCCAACATTGTCACTTATTGTAAATGATTGTTTTTGTGGATTATACGAAATATCTGCTTTTAATAATTTTAGGAGGTCAGCTCCTCCAATCGCTGGAAACATTAGGTCTTTTATAGCTGTGAATTCATGTAATATTATAGTTTGACCTATTGTTATTGGTATTAAAAATTTCCCATCAGTTTTCAATTCTATATTTCCAACAGCTCGTACTGGTCTAGTTTTATATTTGGAGAAATGTGAAATAATCATATTTGAGTTAATCATGGATATACTTGCGCCGCTGTCGACTGCAAAATATGAAGGAATTGAGAAAAAATGGCAACTGACTGTTATAAATCCTAAATCTTGAATATATTTCCGAGTGTACTTTTGTTGTAAAAGAGAATTTCCAATTTGAAAAACAGTCTGCATTCTTTGTAAATCTTCAATACTGTGATCTTGTAAATAATTTCCAAGTAATACTTTGTAATAAATAGCGTCTGATGATGAGTTATTAGCACATTTGCTATTATTTTCAACAATATTCTTTTCAATATTCTGACAAATCGGTATAGAGTCTTGTATTTTCTCATCAGAAACAATGCCTATATGTGTTTGCTTATCAAAGGGAAGACAATCTTCTTGTGTATTATAATATTTTTCTTTTATATAATCTTGTAAAATATTTCCTTTTTCATTTAATTTTAGCACTGACAGTAAATCTTCCTGTGATTTAACATTTTGTATATGACATAACAGATTATGCAAGTATTCACAGTCCTG
Organism: Campodea plusiochaeta; assembly: GCA_034698565.1. Taxonomy (NCBI): domain Eukaryota; kingdom Metazoa; phylum Arthropoda; class Diplura; order Rhabdura; family Campodeidae; genus Campodea; species Campodea plusiochaeta. The sequence goes on along the minus strand of JAQIWE010002855.1, from coordinate 5,373 downwards.
GTTAAACGATCCAAATTCGTCAAAAGTGAATATCGAATCTAATATTTCTTGAGATATAGATGAAAAACGTAAATCGAATCCTGGTTTGTTTCTATTTTCTACAATAGAAATTCCTCGTTGATAACTAATTATTTCTTGAAAATAATGAAGAAAATCATTTCCCAAAATAAAACTGAAGGGACAATCTGGAACGGTGTGAAATTTCCAAGGTATCATAACGCCATGAATTGTAATCAGAGCTCGATATATATTATATTGCAGTTTCCCGTTTTCTGTTATTATAGTAGGGCTTTTATCGATGTATTTTTCGTGTACAAGAGCTGTATTAATATAACTCCTAGGTGAAGCTGTGTCAATCATAGCTAATGAACGTTTATTATAGAAAAATAACTCTATTACTGTATATCCCCAATTTATTAATTCGTCAGCAGGATTTTTTTTTTTGAGTTTTTATCATACGTTCATTTATTACTTGAAATCGATCAATCATTCTGTAAATGGAGTCAAATCCAGTGTTTAAGATATATTTCAAAATTTCTTCTCTATAAAATTCCATTTGTTTTTCATCAGATTTCTGAATAAAGTTCACAGTGGCATAATTATTACCAGTATTATCATTAGTTAATAAGTGTGAAGGAAGTGTAAAATCCTCTAACAAGCGTGAAGAAATGCTTACTGTATCATTTTCATTTAAATCTTCTGTAATATATTCGCTGCAGTGTTCTGAGTTCATTAAAGCGAAATTAATGTTATCTTCATGGGGTATTCGTCTATGAGAAGAGTATACGTTTTCTGAAATAAAAAATCCATTGTGCACGATGTTCGGTGATTGTAATATAACTGTTCTAAATAATGAGCATAATTCATCAAATGTTTTGGCCGGTTTTTTAATATCAGAGTTAAATATTGTCTTCAAAAAATTCACTTTATTTCCTAATAAAGTAATGTCAAATCCTTCTCGTTTTCTTGTTTTATATGAAATAGTATTTTCACCATAAGTAATTTCTGCTGCCAGTTTCTGCAAAATATCAGATCCAAAAATTCCACACACTGGAAAATCTTTCATCAGAATAAATTCATGCATAAATATCAAATTATCGAAGCATACTGGAATCATACATTTTCCATCAGTTTTGGTTTTTAAATTCTGAAAAGTTGACACTGTGGGTATTTCTTCTTTTCTGATGAATTCTGGAGGTATTAAATTACTATTCAAAACGCTGACAGTTGAACCAGAATCCAAAACAATTTCGGAGGGTATACTGAAAAAATTTGCTAGTTTAGTAGGTGGTTTTAAATGATCAGGTGTAGTTGAATTATTTCTTGTTCCTAATATTGTAATGTTCTGTTGTTCCAAATGTTTTTCAATATTTCTGATGTTTTCATATCCAGTATTTTTTAAATAACTTAATATATTTGAGGCTTGACTATCTTGACTTGCTGCTAAAAATGGGTTTGAAATAGAGAATTCCACAGACATCAGTGGTCTATCATTTTCACTTGTATCAGCGATTCCAGTAGTACTCTGTTTTTTGTCTTTCTTCAAATTTCTTGGTTCTACCAATGTAAAAAGAGCATCTTTATTATCTTCTTCTGTATTTGTTGACGTCTGTAAATCTGTTTGTTCTATTATTGGATCTAGTATATGAATGATATTCTTTTTACGAGGATATCTCCTAAATTTCTGTGTATGTTGTATATACTGCTTTAATTTGTTCTTTTCTTCAGTATTTTCTGTATTTCCTTTAGTATTTAAATATTCAGATAGTATAGTTTTTTCTTGTTTTTCCTGGTTTTTGTTTCTAATAGGGGGGGCTTGATTGAGTGTTGAAGATATAGATATAGCCTGTGAAACGGTAGCCCCTCCCAAGTAACAATTCGTCTCTGGCCAGCTGCTGGCCTCCGTCCAATTCCCGATATCGCAGTACTGGGCCACTCGGCGGGAGAAAGTGACGCGCCATTCCTGGGGGTGTCGCGTTGGCCGGCAGTTCGCCCTGTACCGGCGCCCGATATCGTACGCCAGCAGGGAAATGTTGGGAAGAGATATTGTGGAAGGGAAGAATTATTTTCCCGGTAATGGGCCAATGGTGGCAATTTGGATGGCCCAATAACGTTTTACAGTAATCTAAAAATATGACAATCATATTTCATAAATTTAATTAGAAATAGTAATTTCTGTATTACTATTTATGTTCACAAAAAAAAAATCACTTTTTTTTTTCAAAAATATATATATAAAAATTTTTTTTAATGAACATAAATAGAGAAATTACTATTTCTAATTAAATTTATGAAATATATTTCCAATCATAAATAGTTGCAATATTCACATTCCAAAATTTAAGTTATTTTGTATTTCTATAAAAAAAAACTTTTTTAAGCATTGTTTTTGACCATTATATATATACTTAATTAGAATACCAAAAATCTGGAAAATCTTTTTATACTCAGCAGATTTCACTATCTAATTATATAGGTAACACATAAAGAGAAACAGAATACACATGTTTAATTCACTTCCAAATTTATTTCAATAATAAAAACAGAATTTTTTTAAAATTTTATGACATCTGGGATTCCTGTTGAGGTACAGGTTTTCTTCTCTTTTCCCGTCCTCCACCCCTATCTGAAGCATTCCTGAACCATACCTTCACAGCAGGCAGAATGTCACTTTCAACTGGAGGCCCTAATCTATTCATAGTCAGAATTGCACCTGCAATAGAGAAAATAAAATTTTATGGATTAATATTTTTCATTAAAAACAGGATTCCAATTCCAAATAACTTTGCAAATAAATTCAAGAGATATAATATATACTATGTCAGAAAATAACATTTTATTAATGTTCTTTTCTGACATACTATTAAATAAAGAAATTTATGAAATAATCCGTTTCTGCACATTACTTAAATTTTCCGTATTATTATTATTAATACTTTAATAGTATTATTTTAAATTCTAATTATATAATTTTAAATTCTTAATATATTTGTTTCAAAAGCACTTTATAGCTTAATCACTTTGAAATTGAAATTAAGAAATACACATTCACTTATTGTTGGTTAGAAGGTTGATGTTAGTTTAAAAGTTAAGCAGTTTCAAGCTTTGCTCATAGTTATGAAGCTTTTATCTCTTGAATAAAAATATTTTTAATACATAGAAAATTACGGCATATTAATTAGGCCTAATAAACAAGTTTACCACTTATAAATTAATTTAAATATTACTACCATATACAAATGATCAATATTTCCAATTATATAAAACTTTTGATTTTACTGTTATTTTTACACAATGTGGCAGAATCAGTTAAATTAAGTACCTGTATCTAAAAGTTATATAGGCCTAATTCTTGTTTTAAAACGTAAATATTGTTGTCTTTAAATTAAGTTCTTTGAAGAGACAACTTTTATTTACTTTACAATATTATTAAAGTACTATCCAATAACTTTGAATTTTTCTTTTAATTCAAAAGCACAATTAAAAAACTGGAATTGTAATTGGATATAATAAAAATGAATTATAGATACCGTAAAACTGGGTGACTTTGATCAATTTTCAACTTCAACTACACCTAGCTCCTAACTGGTGTTATGTTTGTGAATAATTTTTTTACTGTTTTATCAGTGAGGAAATATATTACATGTTGAAACATATACCCCCCAGTGTAAATAAATCTTTGGTGTGAATGGTGGTCAAAATCCAAATTTATTATGATTATAAAATCATTCAAAGCAAACATAAAAATTTAGTCCTCGACAATATGAATCATACAGTCAATTAAATACAACTTACTTTTCACTGTGGAAATTATGTTCCTATAAACAGCAAATGATTTCTTGGTTCCTACACCTTGCCAATTGAATTGTTTAGCTAGATCATCTTCTAACAATTCAGCCATTATAAACCTCGCCGCTTGTTTGATGTTGCTTCCGCCGCGTGATGTCAGATATCTAGCCTACCAAAAAGAAAAGCATAACATTTTTTTAGTTTAAGTAGGTTAATATTTTAATCATTTTTTTTCACAGATTTTTAGCTTCATGCATTTTCACTGCTTCAGCTTTATTTTTATGATTTGATCTATCACTTTGAGGATGAATTTAGTAATATAGGTAAAATTAATAAATATGCTAAAGAATTGCATTTTTATAATAAAATTGCTACTGTAATGACTTGACTAGCAGATTATAACTACCATTCCTTAAATTAATATTTCAAATTCTTAAACTTTGATGGAATGAAAATATGCCACAACTCCGCTTGTTATTTTATTGATTACCATATTTTCATTCCATCGAAGTATAATACCTCTGCATATCCTTCATAGTAGTTCTTTAAATTCCTATTGACTAAGTTAGCGCATTTATTAATATGGTACTATTATTATGTACACAGGAATGAATAGCATTATTAGTTTTCATAAGAGTAACTACAATTCATCTCCATAATTTTCCTACTTGTCTTTTCTAGTCTGAGGGTGTATTTTCGAAGCAGGGTGGTGATTTAAATCAACTAGCGGCAGGAGTAAGTGATCAAGAGATACAAGCATTATTATCACAAAAAGATATAGCAACATCATTAGCTGAAGATCTACTCAAGCAATTCACACAGGGAGATGTACCTAACCTCGATCTTGATCAGAAGGTAAATTACGATAATATATGTAATTTCTTTCATTTTTTACTTTTGATAATAGCTGATGTTATTTATTTCAGTTTCTGTTCTTACTATTGTAAGTGTTGTTTTATTGATGTACAGTCGTAGTTGATATCTTGATAGTTTCAAACGTACTGAAACTTTTGTGTAAAGGAAAGTACTGCATATTTTGCTATTATGAACTTAATTTAAACTACATAGCATTGAAATTGAAATGGACTGTCCAGTTTTAGACTTTTAGTTTGAATTTTTGTTTACGTAATGCTGTTTTGCTTTGTGAAATCTAGGATGTAAAACCTATTGATAACAGTGATAAATAATTATATGATGCTGAATTGCTGATATTTATATTTTGAAGGAAGATTAATTTTAGCAGATGAGGAATTTTTATTTAAATTTACCATTGTAATTATTGTAGATATATCACTTGCAAAGAAAGTCCTTATTGAAGTGTATTAAAATTAAAAATAGAGCTTGTGCTTAAACTTGTACCCTAAACCATTAAAAATTAAAATTTAGAGAATATCTTCGAACTTCACATAGTAAAATTAGCAGCCAATCAAAAGTTTATGTTAACTAGGTTAAATAAATACATCTTTCTATTTTATAACTATCTTCTAAGACAATTTCTCTTCCCTGCTAGGATCTTGATGATAAATTGAGTTTATCATTAGGCGAGAGTGATAATAGTACTAATGATATCTTACCACCTACAAC
>JAQIWE010002854.1:0-12562 GCA_034698565.1 Campodea plusiochaeta | reverse complement strand
ATTTTCCGTTACGTAAAAGGTATAAATGCTGTCACAATGAAAATACCAATTGTTTTTTAAATTCCAAAAACTTTGTAATTGTTTAAATTGAAATGGCCAATATTACTAATTTCTGTGATTTTGTATTTCCTGGTAAGGTTGTTATGTTGATATCACAGGTTAAATTCTAAAATCGTTCAAATATTACTTCAGATAAAATATTCTCCTAGCTGTAAAGTATTTGGATATAGCAATAATGATTTATTCGCGTTTAATACTAAAAAAAGCTAAATTCGTATATCATATTACTGAGTCATAAGTCAACCACTGACCATTAGTTAATACTGACTTGCACACTGCAGTGACGAAAAGTAACCCTTACTTTTGATAATAAAGCGAACAGAGGACCTATAAAAACTAAAATGGAGGTCTCTTGCGATATCAGGTACATTTAGTCATTATGATTATTCAAAACTGTACTTTTATAACAGAATAATATCTCTGTCATTGTCATTTAAACATCAAAGGAAAATAGAAGCTTTCGTCCATATCTACTTTGACACTGGATTTTGAAAAACGAAAAGTACAGGAGGAAGCTCATTAAATTTTTTAGAGACATTAATCACAATGGCTTGCATTTGTTGGATTTTATAGTTTTCACAAACTTTTTTTTCTCTGTATATGAGTATATTCTACAAAAGGTCCGAAATTTTTCAACAATCCACAATGGTATATAACCAACACTAGATAAAAGTTTCCATTTATAACCCCAGAATATACAGTACTCACAAAGCAATTGAAATATATTTAAATATAACTTATTGTGTATTTACTTCCTGATGTATTTTACTAATAACTTTAGGAGGCAAAAGAGTGGTCTCTTCCAAAAGATTCAGAGCAAGCCACTGACTAGCATATATACAGCCCGATTCTGTGAGGACTCTACAAATTGAACAACGAAATAAACCTGTAGCTTGCCAGCACTTACTCCAAAGACTCACTCCATTTCATACTAATCATTTCCGAGATTAGCCGAGCCTTTTACGAAAAAAGTGCTCTGCCTTCAGCTCTGTTTTATGAATCTTCTATAAGGTCGTTTCAATACATAAAGATTTCCAGCCCATATTATCAAATCCAGGACAAGCTTGATTTTCACAAAGATTAGCTCGCTAGAAAGCCTGCCTCAGCTGACTTTCCCAGTTTAACTATATATGATTATTATCTCCCATTTTCTAAAAAAAATTGGCCACATAATTATAACGACTTATAAAATATAAATTATATAAAAAAAATGGAATATATATAAAAAAAATGGAATATATATAAAAAAATGGAATATAATTATAAAAAATTAAATATATAATAAATGGAATATATATATAAAAATGTTATCATATAATTTCCTTAATTTCAGAAAATTAATAAATTATGTAGTAAAAAATACATTATTCTTATTCTCTGACTTCAATTAGAAAAATATACTATTGTCGCAATTTTTTTTATAAGTTATTACAAAGCTGTAGCTTGATTGGTAAATTTCATGAGAGGTTGTGATTGATTTGTTGTAATTGTGAGAAGCTTTTCAAGTACGTTATCACCGACTTATAGTAGAAATTACAGAATACTTAATCACCTAAAAATTGATTAAATTCTCGGGAACGGTATTAGCGAAATTACTGAACTGTAAACGAAATGAAGGTAGTTTGATTATTAGATCGTCGTCCATCCTTCATGTATGACGTGTTACTATATTAGAGAAACAACAGATTGTCCCTTTGCATACTATACTCCATGCTGTATCACACACAGAACACTGTATGAGTTAAACTAATAATGACGAGTACTGACGATTCAATTAATAATTTGGACATAAGAAAATACGCACGTTTACAGCTTTATTTACTTCTATATTGGCTTGAATTCGGGTACGTTCAATTTGAGAATTAAGTGACACGTATTACTTCAATTAACATCTTCGTTCTTTTGAACCTGCTTATTAAAATATGTTATCCAGCTTATCCTATATATAAGTAAGCAGTAAGTAATGTAGTATAAATAACATCACTGTAAGCATCACTACTGTTTTATGTAGCTAAAAATAAATTATTCTCTGGAACAAACTCTTAATCTCTTTGAACATTTCGCAGTCCTCCTTGCTGATTTAATAATAATTAACGAAATTTAATTACTGGCCTATATATATAAATTCACGTACATGAATTTACTTTAATCTTACTAAAAGAATAAACTGCCGAAAGGCTCCGCCGTTTAATGTACTAAAATAAAATAAGCAAATACTGGAAAAAAGCGTCGAGTGAGCGAGTAAATCTGGAAGAAATAGCGAAAGTTTTGCTCTGAATTCCCCGAGCTCCCTCCAAACTGCTCGTTAACTCACAAGCTTTACTCGCTAAGTGGAACGAATGACTTTGTATGTAAATAAGACTTCCTTCTTGAAAAGGGTCAGGTAAAAGTGTGAGGAGAACCCACCGAGGAAACGTTGACTCCTCCTAATTCAAGAGACTAGCTATTGTCGTGCTATAGTTCCCTCAAGAACCCCTTTGAATATTCAAGAGGAAAAATAAGAAACATTGCATGTCTGAAAAATATATTTGAAGTAAATTGTATGCATCCTTTGTTGCTTTATTCTCCTTCTCTTTTTTTATTTTTCTTTGACTTTTTTCCTGCTGGTGTCGATGGATTAACAATGAAGAATGGCAAGTGCTGTTGTGTTTGTTATACAACTGGTTTTGTTTGTACAGTAACTTTTTGTATAGGACATAAAATTTTATGTAGTGGGTATTTGTTGTTACGTAATCCTATAATGGAAGATAACTACTTATGACATTGTTGTATGTTATTGTTATTGTTAATGATACAAAAGAAACATTTACTCTTTCCTGTTAGGTTGTAATTGCAAGATAATTACAAACTTATTTTACGATATCACTTGAATGTGTATATGTTATTGGTAATGAACATAATAGTCTAGTGTTTGTCTGCTGTTTGATATGTAATTTATACACCATGCTATTCATGGTATTCATCCTGCTATTCACAAATGGCTCTTTTGTGACTGGTTGAACTGATCAACTAAGCATTGAGTATTGCCAAACACGTTTTCTGCATTGAGACTAGAATCATTGTATGTTATATGGCTTGACCACATCTGCTAAGTTGCAGAAAGATTTGGAAGAAGTTAGTAAATATAAGTTTGTTTATGTTATTTAACGTATATTTCAGATAACAATATACAATGACTAATAATAGTATTTTAAGAGTATCAGGATTTTAAATTGTTTATTAAGACTCAAGCCGATTGTAAGGCTCAAATAATGATGTTTCACCATCTTGCTATTGGTACTGTTAATCTGGTTTTGTACCCGTAACATCACAAACATAATAAAATATTCTCTTTGATACAGTATAAAGCAACGTACGGTACTGATAACTAGAGAAATTTATGAAATATGACACCCTTAATGCAGCCTCAATTTACATCCCGATTTATAATTAATTACAGATATGAAAACCAGAAATTACTGCAGTTTTGTATATAGTGAATTCTCTATAAAAGGCTGTCAACTATTTAACATTATCTTCTAATAACAGTAATCTTTCATAACCTCATTCTGTTAGTATTTAATCTCCAAATGTGCTGACAATTACAAATTATAATATACCAACAAGAGAGTCACAATATCAGAATAGCAAATCTGAGATAACCTCATTCCTACCACAGTAATATATTCCCTGAATGCTAATCCCCAAGATATTGTGATTACCCAAGAGCTATACCTGTCTCCTACATATGTAAATTTGCAAGGAGATATTAAAACACACAACAGAATCCTTAAATCTCCAGAACGATTGTATCACCATGTTTCACGGAAATGATATTCAAACAGTGTTCCAAAAAGAAGGTCATGAATTGGGATATTATGCTTTGGCTTTATTCGCCGACTCGATTTAGAATTAGAAAAACATATACAATGACATGCACTATACTACAGTTGTACTTTTACAATCACAATCAAAATGTCACTTTTGTATTCAAATAGTTATTTTTGTCTTTGACTTGAAGTCTGAATAGTATTTTCATCAGAATATATAAAATTAATATATTTATGGGCGCACTATAAGTAACATTTTACTTCAGCAGTAACATTACAGCTTAAATTAAGTATATTGATACGAATTCATCATAATTATTTGATATCATAGCAGTGTCTAAAACATTAATTAACTAGCCCAAGGTATATTGATATTCAATTCAATTCAATTACTTTATTGCTACAACGAGACATGTCCCTTTTACAGTAACAAAATAAATGTATACAGGTAATAAATATACAATACACGGAATATACAGAGTGGCCCAAAGCCAAAGGCCCAAAATACAAGGGGTCCAAAGGGTTGGAAACTGTTATTTCTCGAAAACTAGAGCAGATATCTAATTGAAACAAATACCAGTTGAAAGTTCATGCAATTCTCTTTCCAGTGGTATATAAATTTATAGCAATACATGCCGGGTTACTGTCAATATAGCACTCGGTAAAATCTACCGTGAACGAAAGTTAAAGAAGTAAATTGACAAATTTGTACTTTCAGCAAAGAAATAGTAATTTCTCAAAAACTGTGTCAGCTACTTTTATGAAATCAAAACCCATTTAAAGTTCATGCAATTTTGTATCCAACAATATAATTATAGTTTTATGACAATGTTTTCCGGATTACGGGTTTTCAAAACAAAAATTCGCGAAAAATGAAATATTATTTTATAACAATTATTGCTATTTATTTTTATGGATTTCGTTTTTTTTATTCTTCAAACTGATTTTAAAATGGTATAATAGTACAGACTAAAGCTCCGATAGCAAATGATACTATTTTAACAGGCCTGCGTGTTCTAGTAGGAGGGTTATGTTGTTCAATCAACATCAAGAACTCTAACAAGAAATGTATGAATATTAATCCCTATAATACAGGTATTTTATAAATCACATTTTTTATACAAAGTAATCAATAAAAATAGTATATACTTACAAAAAAATCTATGATAAACTTTTCGAAGAAAAATGTAAAAATTTTAAAAATATAGGTCTACTTATAGAATTTCAGCTTAATATTTAGGTAATTTTTATAAACCTTCCTCGAACGAAAGTCAGCACAAAATTTTATGTATGTCTCTGAATGAAGTAATAATTATGTGTAAAAACTGAAAACTAATCTTAAAGAAAATGAAATATTGCATCATAATCAAAAATTTTATAGGCTGATTGCTTTTAAATTCTAATTTGAAAACCATGGAAGCTATTTTGAATACTAAACAAATTTTGTGTTTTTTATAAACAATAATTATTCATTGTCATTTCATATTTCACACTTGTTACCAAGACCATGCTCTAACCATCTGAGCTATTGGGTCGATATGTTCTATGCCTCAACGGAAACGCCAAGGTCGTGGGTTCGAGTTCGAGTTGGGCTAAATTTTTCTTGTTATTCATTTATTTTCTAATGCAAATTAATCAGTTAATCATCTCATTGGTAAAATATTTTCAAGACTCTAATAAATTAATTTAAAAATAAGCCTATTCTTAAGTTTCTGGTTAATTTATAACGATAATACATAGGGTATCAAATTAGTAAGAAAATAACTATTAGAGAATTTTAAAACAATTGTAAAAGGAAGGAAAAATGTTTTGAAAATGATAGCTGATCATGCATTATTTAAGAATTTTTAATTTCGTTTCTCATCTTTACACATTATTTTTCTTAATTCCCACTTTCTTCTGATTATTTCCTAAAAATCATACCTCTCACTCCATTAGATTTATCATTTACTGCTTCATAGTTTTTATACTAATGTATACTTTTCATCCTTACTATACTGCACTGGTACTTTGCTTTCACTAGTGCATATAGTGTGTGCACGCAATTTTAGACCCCGAGAGAAATATTCCATTATACGAGTGCAAAAATAATATTAATTTTTTCATCTTATAAGCATAGTCTAGTAGTCATTAAATGGATATTATAAAAAAAATTATTCTAGGAGCAATTTTTGCAATTTTTTTATACAGTCTAAGTATTATATTTTTTTAGCCTTGCCACAAATCAGTAACCCAAAAATAGCGCGAAATCTTAAATGGACAAGTTTTTGAAGTGGTTTTGAATGACATTGCTGGGAAAAATGACAAGTTAAATCATAATAACATTATTATTTTCAATGTTTTGATCTAATTGCCTGTCGCGTAATTAAATGGAAACTACTGAATGAAAAAGTTTAAATTAGTCTAGTAAGCTGAAAAATCAATAAATTTTATGTGTACCTGCTGCTCCTCATGTAAAAGATCTTTGTGGTGATATATTATACCAATCTGATGGATTTCATATATACCTAACGTTCTATAAATGGTTAAATGTAACATAAAAAAGTTATAAAACAAATATAATCTACTTATTATTGCATTATTAGTTTGAATGAGTTGTGCTGTTCGAAGGTGAGGAAGTGCTCTTATTGTTGTATTTGTATTGCGAAAAGGCATACGACGCATTATCTTGACTGGCAGTGTATGCAATTCATTCTCTTGTCATAGCATTTTCACGGTTATTACATCCCTAACAAGATTCCCTTTTCATCTGCCGACGCTTTATCATTCTAGCTATTTTTTTCTTTAGGGTTCGGCTATTTTAAGAGAGGAAAAAAGGCATCTGCATGTTAGAGATAACTTCTGTTACTGTACTGAGTTTCTGATAGTGATATAAAGAAACATGATGACAGAAATGGATGATGATGAAATATAGATATGTACATCTTCACTGATAAATACCTGATGTTGACACTCTGAGAAAATGGTGATTATTATTTCGCACAATGTTTTATTGTATGTAGTTAGTCTTCGCAATCTGTATTATTTTAATGATGAAGTGACAATTACAAATTGGTCTCTGCTGATATGTGAAAGCATGGTTAGTCGTGTTCAGTAAATTTTGAATTGTAATCTTGGTGATATGTTGGTTTAAAATAATGCGTGATGTTTTAGTGACAGATGAAACGTGAATATTACTTTCAGCTCAATATATTTTTTTAGCTGAATTTTCTGCTGATAACATGGGAATTGGAGATAAATCACATAATATTGAACAGAACAAAATATATGTGCAGCAAATTTAATTTGATCTTAGCAGCCACATGAGGGTTCTTACACCCTCAGATAATGATGACTGAAATTGACAAATTCCTGTATAATTGGGGAAATCTTATTCTATTTGTGAATGGTGAATATTTATTAGAAAATACTATTGTTTATTTTCACTGACGACATGATTTCATAAGCAGCATTTATTTATTGTTATTATTTCAAGTGGAAAAGTATAAAATAGTACAACCCATTATTGTGTTCTACGAAAGATAACATACTCTGGATTCAGGGGTGAGAAAGTACTGTACAAATATTTACCAATGTTATATTTCTACTTTAAAAGTGATGCTCACTGTCAGTTTTCAGCTTTTCTCAAAGCATTACAGAAAGGTATAAAGCACCATGCCATAAAGCTCTTATAAAACTGTGAAGATGTTTTAAATATAACACTGTTGAGTTCTGTTTTGAAAATCAGTAAATATGTCCTTGAGAAATACAGAAAAAACTTTTAAACTAATATATATATATATATATCACTACTGCATAAATAGAAACATTTTATATTATTCTGTTCCTCTGTTATCTCGACATACTTGTATAACAAAGGAACGGAATAATATAAAATGTTTCTATTTATACTTACATCAAAAGTTATCGAAAACAACAATGACATATTTGTAAACTGTAAATCTTTTAGACATTTTATTTTATTTCTTTAAACTGTACTTCCAATTGCATATAAAAACTTAAAAAGCAGGATAAGTTGTATAATTTTTTAAAGCAAACTAAGATGAATAAGAAAATTCCATTCTTGATCTTGTAAGTATATAAGCTTTGCCATCCCGCCAATTTCTTTAGTGATACTGCTACCAAGGAACACAATTTACTGTCACATCACAAGGTACAAGTTTCTCAAAATTATTTCACGAGATTCATGAAAAATGAGTAAATGATATTTCATACAGTGAAGCATCCAGCAAATCTGTATACATTTTACTGTATGTTCTATCCATGTGTCAACTATGTTTTACTGCCTGAAATAATTAAAAGATACTCAAACTAAAGGTAAATGTACTGCAAAATGGAATATTCAGATTTAATCGATGACAACAGTGGCCTTTGTAAATACATAACATTTCGTTCCGTATAAAACTTAAATGAACATTTGCAGCGAAAATTTAATTAGTAGAAATGTTGCATTCATGTCTGAAAGTTCCTAACCTATCCTGAATAACAAACATAATAATCACCATAATAAAGCCAGGTTTTAATCTGGCTGTATTTTATATTGCTGTATAATCTTCGATTTTGATAGTTTTATAAAAAGGAGAAATGACGTTCAAATTCTTTACTTGGGAAATCTCAAAACAATAATAACTGATTTTTTATGGATAACTCATAGTGAATTGCTGAGCAACAATAACCTCTGCTTTTCACCTCCAAAGTCCAAATTAGATATTTATATTTTATAATACTGCTTGATAGAACGATTGTATTTGGAATCAATTGACTGATACTAGTATATCAGATTTTTTAGCCGATCTTTGAAAATTGCATGTTTTATTTCGAAAAATATAGATTTTTTAACTTCCTCATTTTGTCATTTCAGCTGTGATATACTCTATATAGCATTGATCTATTATACTAGATGTCTTAATATTGCATTACTGGTACATATAAAGCAGTGACATGTCTTTCGTATAATTTTTTTTTTTTGAATGACGCTACCGATTCCACTGAAACGTGAACAGGTCATGGAACATAGTAGCTGAAATATATCATCTTATATTACTCTAGTTATGATGTTTCCGACAAATACTGTTATAACTCTTATGACTGCAACACTTTTTTGACGGTACATTTTTCTAACCATTCTTCTAACTCTGTTTGTTTGTGTTGTTGTTTTTCTTTTGTGTGTATATATCACTTAGTGACTAGTGTATGAATTAAAAATATTATATGGGCTGATGGACTCTCAACATGGATTTAACAAGCATAATAAACAATAAGACGGTACAATGAATTAATATTTTCAACATTCTCTTCAATATTTAAACTGTGGAGATAAATAATTGCACCCAAATAAAATCTCATAGAAACACAGACCTCACACTGATGTTTATTTTATCTGTTAAAAAGTGATAAATGACATTCACCAAAGTTTCTCTAATAATATTTCCATCTCAATATTCTTCTCGTGTGGCGTGACATTTGTTTGAATCATCAGTAACATATTGTTTGGTTGTGAAATGCCATGATTCTATGTGATCTTGCATACGTTGTACATTATGTCACCCCTATTCGAGTCTACAAAAAATTGAAACAGCTGAGAAGAACGACCTTTAGCAATGAGTAAAAAATAAGCTTGTGGAAACATATACGCCTAGACAATTTGTTCGTTTTTTAATATACGAGGGGATTAAAGAGCAAATGATGAGTTATAACTTTCGGTATCAGTATGGTTTCAACGTAATATACTTTTTTTATCTTTTCTGTGTGAAGATATTAAATGATTTGGTTTGTTACTCCCCCAAGTAGAGATTACTTTGAGATAATGCTTTTCTTTCGTTCTGGTGTCATTTGGAACATAAACGAGTATATTCTCCTATGGAGAGAATAACATTAGTTCACCCCAAAAATGGAGAATGTGGTTTTTATCGCGTGTAACTTTTATATGATATCAAAATATTAGTATATTGAAAGAAAAAAGTGCCAGAGAAAGTGAATATATAACAGAAAATCACAGTGCTGTTATAAAGAAAGATATTCGTGAATGACCTTTCAGAGGTTTTTATTTGAAGTCATTAATATCCCGACTTCTAATTTCGTTACCAGAGTTATGATCTTATACATCAAACAATTCCATTTATAGATTAAGTATAACAATGATCACATTTCAGAAATTGAGCAGGAGAAAGCCTAACTTAACAGTGTAAGTACTTATTGACTTATTTGTGAAAGAAATTGTATAATCCCAGCATAATTATTAAATTTCTCCAATTAATGTAAATGATAGATGAATTCTCATCAGTCTTTAAATACAGTATAATAGACCTCCGCCACCTCCCAAATAATATAGAGCCACTAAAAGTATTGTAATGGAAATCTGTTCTCACAACTTATTTTAAATTTTCTTCAGTAGTTAAAAGGCAGTTAAAGTTTTAAAACGTGAAATGAAAAGATTAGGAAATGATACAAAAATATTCTCAGCAGTTAAAGGGAAAGACACAGTCTCTTCGTGAAAGTCGAATTCATGTTTTTTTTTTGCAGGTAAATGGTGATAAAATAGCGCAGATAACATCTCAATAATACGTGAATTTTACTTTTATATAGTTTATATAGATGGATTATAGGAAAGTATGACTATGTTGTGTTCTGCAACTCACCAACGCGAAAACCGGATGTATGAAAACTGAAAATAAAACATGAAAAAATTATTCGGTTCTACTGCTTGTGTTCTGATTTCAAGAAAAGGGTTACCTGCAGATAATGAATTTCCCGTTTTCTGTGATTTTCTTTTACCTTATATTATTAAAGAATTTTTATAAAAAGTTTGACGTTTTTTTAACCAACGGATCGAGAGATATTTCTGTTTATATAGTCGATAGATTTTCCACAAGGTAGCACAAATCGACCTGCTTAATATCGATGCCTTGCGAAAATATGCAAATTATTCGCTAAAACACATATCAGAGCACATATCTATTAAGTAATAGCAAAACTGACTTAAAAATAATGAAAATTAATCATTTATACATATATCAGCAGTTGTCTTGTTTTGGGCCACGCTTGCTCCGCTACCTTGCAGCTTATTTTCTTGCAATTTCTAAGGTGAATATCTCCACAACGGATGATTTTTGGGAGGTAAGAAAAATTATATTATGAGTTATTTATTTCAAGAAGACTAAGATCATGTTATAATATCAGAAAAGTTAATTTAGCTGCAGGTAATAACACTTTAAATTTTGTGAGATCTTCGAACTCGTGTTCATAAAATGTATGAAGTTTCTCTATTTGGCACCCCATTAGCGAAATGACATTACGCCACTGACGCCTACCATTTATGCCCACCTCAACTACATGTACACCAACCATCCCTACTTATACCTCTGCACCACGTAGCGGAGAATTCTCGTACTACCACCATCATATGGTAATTACTATATTTTTTTCTTCTCCTTTTGACTGCCGGAAGCGCATATAAGTAGAAGGGAGGGGGAGAGAATGAGTGATAAAACAAATGCCAAATGAAGAAATTCACCCCATTTTACCATTGTTATAAAAGCATTTAGGATTTAACACGGTTATTTTCAATGTGTTAGGAAATATTTTTTTTTAATTTTTTTTTTATAAAAAGTGTCGTCAGCAAATTGAGAAATAAATCTGAATTTAAAAAAAAAAAAGAATAATAATAATAATAAAACGTATTTCTTTTTTGATAATAATAGAAAAAGTTTTAATAGTGGAAACCACATAGCACAGAATATAGATTATTTCAAAATAATATATTGTACAATCACAAACCCGAGCACATATAATAATAGGTCTAAACTATTTCGCAGCATTTAATTGCTACCAAACAATAATAAGGACAATTTGCTAATTTATTAATTTGAAAAACATATAAAAAAAAAGATTATAATAAACATCTTCGATGGATATTAGGGACCTGCGCGGGGCGGGAAATCTCACTGTGGGACGGGCATGGGTCTCACGAAATTGTGTGGACAGGCCTTCATTCAGAAAATCCACGGGTCGGGCGGACATTATTAAATGTACTGTTGTCGAAAAAATAAAAATATTTATAATATAATGAAATTTTTTTCTAATTTAAATTGTAAGTTAATGTATAGTTTATTCTTTTCAATTCTCCATTATAATTTTACACGATAGGTTTAGTACGTGAAAAATAATAAATAAAACTTGACAAAAAAATATATATAGGCCTATTTAAGATTTTTGCAATAAAGAGTGGGCCGGGACAATATTTTTGTTGGTGAGCCGGGACGGGTCGGAAAATATTGTGGAGGTCCCACGGGTAGGGACAGTCTTTAAATTCATACCCCATACAGGTCTCTAATGGATATTCCGTAATTTTCAATTATTTATTTTAATAAGAAATACTACAACGAAAAAATACGGAATTATTATTATTATAATTATGAAAGTTTATATAATTTTATGGTACGCGTATAATTCGTTCTGGCACGAAATGTATAGTTACATTTCTTTATATAAACACTTGTTTCTAATCCAAAAACAATGGCATCCCTGCATTAATTGATTTTAGAAATGCCCATAACAAAAAAGTTAATTGAAAACAGGTTCAAATAAATTTATGTATAAATAATTGGAGTGCTTAATGTGTTATAATTATAGTTATGAATCAAGTAGTTAGTTTGCAAATCACCAATAATTGCAGTTATTTGAATAACTAAATG
>JAQIWE010002853.1:0-12564 GCA_034698565.1 Campodea plusiochaeta | reverse complement strand
CCCAATCATACTTTTCTTTCCATCACATTATGTTCTTATCTCCCTTTAAACTATTCATAGTTTTCCACCACCCCTCTCTAGAGTCGATACAGAACGCTATGCTGTGATGTTACATACATATCCAACATACGTACAAATCACTTCTGAAGACACTAATGTTTCTTGCCGCTCCCTCCAGACACAATTTACATTTTGATGGTCTTAACTCTCTTGTACTTTTCTTACTTTCAAAGTGGAGAAATTCTAATCTTATCTTTCTTTAGCATCCATGGGGATTGGTGTATAACTTATTTTTATAGGAAGTAACGTTTCACAGTTTTGTTGCTTGAATTGTGAACTGTTATGGCGGTGTTTCTGATTTTGGTTATTTTGTGTGGTAGCTATAGGTTTCAATTCCTAATTACATTTTCTTATATATAGGAATAATGTAAGTTAGTTTCAGGTATATCATCTGTATCTTTTTGAAACCGTTCACCAATCTATAGAAATCAGGAAATCGTCCTACATTTTGAGAAGGGTAAGACACAAAGTTACCCTAATAAGTAAATAGAGCTATTGGTTAAGGAAAATAATTCATCTTCAAAATTATGGATTAGACCACTTCAAAACACAATGAAATACTGGATTGACTTTTCGTTTGATATACTATCATACAAACATTTTCAAAATACAAATCTTGAAAAAAAAATTAAAGAAGAGAAAAAAGAAATACTCCAGCTGAAGAAGGGAAGAAACCAATGTTTGCCGTTTTACCGTATTTTCCTGTTTTGTTCAAACATTGTGCAAAAAATTTCAATAAAAACCGTTTTCAGACCTCCTATAAACATACTACGGTTTACACCACAACCTAAAGATCCTATTGAACCACTAGATAAACCAGGAGTTTACGAAATAGTTTGTGAATGCGGTGCCGAAACCAATTTATCAGTATCTACACGATTAAATAAACACAAGAATTATGTAAGAACATCAAATCAAGAAAATTCAGCTATTGTCAGACAAATAAAATTGATTTTGATTTTACTTCAGTTTTATATTGACACAACAGAAAGACAAGACTTCGGACATGGAAGCCATAGAAATCATCAAACATAATAACAATCAATTGAATGACGCTCCAGGTTTTGTTTATAACTGTTTTTGGAACAGTTTTGTGCAATCTGTTCTTTGATTTTGTGCCTCTTTTTGTAACTTTACTTGTTTGTTATACAGTACTTCCCTTTCTCAATATATTGTATTCTAGTTTGAAAAATGTGTGTATAATAATATAGCAAACGAAATGTCAATCCAGTATTTTATTGTGCATTTAAGTGGTATAAGCCATAATTTTGAAGATGAATTATTATCAAGAAAAGCCACTGAATCTCCCTAAATCTATCAATATTGGCAAAGGGTACAAAAATATTACAAGTAAACATCAAGTTTCGGTCTTGGCAGTACCATACTCGTCGCTCGCGTTGGAGTAGAAATTTTCTTATTAAAACTGACACACAAGTAATATATTACCGATTTAGATAAAAAAAAATAATCTGATTTTGGAAACTGCAAGATTTTATCGTTCAATGACTTCCTCAAATTTCTACTGACATAAAGCTAAATTAAATCGAAAGAGAGTTACCTATCTCTCTTCAAGATCTGATGTACTTCGTAGTTTTCCCCTATTCAAATTAACCACACTATAGAGAGTGATGATACCTTTCGATTATAATTTCAACCACCATCAAAACTTCACAACCTATCCCCATAACTCCCAATACAAAAATCATCTCCCTCTTCGAAAAGAGAATAAATCGTAAAACCCATCTTTTTATAAAGCTTTTGAGATAATAATCTACCATTGGGGTGAATTGTAGAGTTCCTCAAGATACTTTCTTTTTTACATTTTATTTCCCCTTATAAAAAATTAGGGGAACCGCTGGGCTGTAAACTTTCACTAGCGTGTCAAATCAGATGGGTTTAGAAGTTACATAAGTTTTAAATAAAATATTTTACCCTTGAATGTTGTCTTATACAAATTTCAGGTTGTAAATTTCCGCCGTCAATAGGCTGGTTTCCCCCACGGTATGTCGGTACTATTTCACATGTAACAACGAGCTCATAAACGGTACCTCATATTTTTGGAAGTAAATAAAGTTTCATATTATGTTCATGGGAAATACGAGGTTGTAAGAGTTTTCTCAATTTCACGAAATTGACATCTTCCGACATCAATTCAAAAGATAATATACAGCAGAGATAAAACCTGCAAATCATTCTGGGACTATGATCGTAAAAATAAAATACTAATAAACAATAATAAATTGTTTCTGCAAAAAGTCATAGAACGCTGCACTTGCACAGGGTATTTTTAAAGTGATATTATGTTTGCAAGTTTAAAAATTATAACTATTTGATAATAGACCTTCTCCCAAAATCTGTTTAAATTTGGCAAATGTTGATATATATACAACAAGGAACATCAGAAAAGGCTTAAAATTATACAACAAGGAACATCAGAAAAGGCACAAGACATTAATTTTAAAATATACTACCTAGACAGACAACCTACAGTAATATTTTCTCTTTGCAAGAAACATTCAAAAATAAGTAATATTTTACATCTGATAGTCAGCATATTTTCAACATTAAAATTTAAATCTTAATGGCATCTGTTATACACCTTTGTTTCCATGATTTACATTTTTAGAAAGTGTATTTCTGGATTTTGACTCAACGTTCTACCACGTTAGTATTAGCATTTGCATAAATTTAATTGCACGGTGTGAATGTAATTTATAATAATGTATAAACGCTTGTATGTCTATAAGCGTATAATTATTATTACGTTGCAAAAGGTCATGAAGAGTAAAAATTATTACAAGAAAGTGCGAAGATTTAAGTAATAAACATGCAAACTAAAGTGCTGATGACATCATGAAGGAATAAAAAGATGATGTTTTCCGTTTTTTTTTACAGCATAGAACATAGCAGTTTTCCATACCATTAGCAAAAGGCAAAGAAAAATTCTTAAGTTCTCTTTTATTGTTTAATGAAATATGATCTTTGCAAATGTGTGGTTGTAAAACAGAGATATTTCTCAGTTGTACATATTTGCCATACAGATCTTTGTGCTTGCTGCTAACAATCTGTAAACACCTCTTTTGATATTCACAGAGAGTTGCGCTTCAGACAGCATAAAAATTCATTGATTACCCAGAGATTAATTCAGGATCATTTTTACAATAATATAATTATGATCTATGTAGAAAAACTGTTGTTTTTAAAGTAGATTAACGACCAAAAACGTTTGGGCCACGAAGGCCAATGCTGATCATCAAAATAAATCGAAATTTTTATTTTCTTAAAGTTTCTTATATATTTCTATATATTTCAATATTATTTTTATGAAAGGTTCACATATATTCCCTAGTTTACATTCTCTTCCCAACATCCCAAAACACCAGAAAAGTTGCAATTTCCTTATGTCGCCACCTCCCTTCAGTCTTTCGACTCTTTCCTGGATCCTCCCTTCAAAAATACTTATAATTTCTGCTATAGCAGTAACAATTAATTATAATCCGAATTAATTCCTAATCCAGTATAATAAATTCATTGTACATATTGAACTTGTTGATTCTACATTATTGACGTTGATCTTCCCCTTTTTATCCGTAACAAATTCAGACATTAACACGAAACTTTATCGACTGAGCGAATATGGAATCGCTTGAGTGATTTAAAACATATATAGATAGCAGGGGAGTGTTCGAAAAATGTTTTTTTTTCTTTTGTCCCTGTTTCTAATCTGTATAAATGCTAATTTCCCGCTTTAATCAAATTCTCTCAGCGATGTTGGAGTTCCTTTTTGGTCGTATAATCACTTGCTTGTTTTCGTTGGTTAACCACTAGAAAATACCACGCCTCGACAATCTTCACCAAGAAAAGAGATAAAATAAAACTTTTGGTGGCTAATAATAAGTGAAGCAAAACAAACAGAAATATTCTCAGAGTTTTATGTATACAATTGACAATTGGAGGGTGGAAATAAAAATAACATTGGCGTAAAAAAATGCTATCAGACGTTTGATCAAATATATAACGTGTTTTATTTTACTTTGTTTATGCAAAAGACTATTCCAAATAATTTACACCAAAGTTTAATTTCATGAGATGTAAGGTTACTAATCTGAAATTCAGAAATCTTACTTACATATAGGTATATTCTCTTACATTAACTTCATTTTATTTGCAGCAAATGGTGTCTGAAATTGGCAAAAAAATCGATCTTTGACCACTGACAGTTTTCTTGCAAACTACTCATACATAACATTTTAAAAGTGTAGCAGTTATTTTAAGTATTTTGATTATTTTATGCATTGCAATCACAAATTAATAGTGGCATATCACAGAAAGTTAGAAAATGTTCATTTGTCTTTTCGAAACCCTGATGTCCCTAATATATAATTTGTCATCATTTCGGCGTCCTTCTTTTGATACAGACGAGTCCCTACACACGTAAACAACACCGCCTATTACACTTTCCCCAGTTAATATTCCTTCAAGACGCACAATAGAAAAGAATTAACTTACAACTCCATAAAATATTTGACAGCTTATAATCCAGGACAGAACTGATATATAACGTATTTTCTAAAAGACAAGTTATTACAGCAAATAATTGTTTTTACTTATCTCTTGTACAGCTGCGTTATCTCCTATCAAATCATCTTATTTTACTGCAATTTTATTGGCCCTGTCAAAGCAAAACGGACAAAAAACATGACAATTTCCGTAACTTTCTCCAAACCAACCTGTTTTTCTAAAAGAAATATACCGTCTATCGCATTTATACTGCTGCTGACCAAATACATACATACAACACGATATCTTTTTTTTTGTATCTTTGTTGCGTAAATGTCAGATTTTTCTTTTGTCGAACACGTAAGATTTGGAAATGTTTCGATGTATTTGGGGAGATTTGTGATTTGAATAAATATGGGCAAATTAATTTTTCTTGGAAAAAGAAATGGCCAGTGATCAATCTCTTGTTGATGTGCGTGTTTATATTTCTCACTTTCAGCAATAAAAAGTTATATTTCGAACTTTTTGAAATTCAACTAGGCTTACTGCATTACGGGTAATATTTCAAATGACATTATACAACTTTTGTTTCATATATCAACCTATTTTTTAAAACTTGGTATTTTGAAAATCAGTGTAAACCTTTAATGACTTTATTGGACCTTCAGTATCAGGGGGAACCACCGTTGAATTCCTCATAATCTTATAAACTTCTTGGAATGTTAATGAAAAAGAGCAGCCCACATGATAAGGAAAAAATGATCACATTTTTTTAGATTAAAAAAACTCGTGGACAAAGTAATTAAATATTTTGCAGAAGTAAAATATTAACTGCAATATGATATTATGCTTGTGGATTGTTTCCTTTATATAATCATTTCGTGAATACATTAATTACGAATAATCAGAAAAACATTAAAACAATTCTAAATAGCACCGAAACCAGTTCTTGTTAATTCTCGAAGTCCCAACAAAAATATCTCTTATATAACAGCCCAACTTCCTATATATCGAAACAAAAAGCTGTTTTCACTCCTCCAAACCTAAAAAACCACCACAGACTGCATAATAACTGTATCACCTTGCACCTTATTTCCTTCATTTCCCTTTCAATACTGAACTGGAATATGAACTCCCAAACTGGAAACACAGCTTCTCCGTCCCAAACAAGAACAAGTTCCATTTCCATACAGGCATTCAAGTCTCCGTCCCAAAATAAAAACAAACCTCAAGAAGTTGCTGTGGTATGCGGCGACTGAAGAAGGAGGCTGCTCTTCGGTGTACAGTTACATTCGTAGAAAAAGATTTGTTTGGGGGATATATTGCAACAATGTAATGGGGGTTGGGGAAGGGGGGTGGATTTTGTTTGCTTGATTACTTGGTCAGGTGAATATTTTGGTTTACTGGTTTCCTTATTTTTATTTATTTAGGGATAATCGTGTTAGGAAATGTGGCGATATTGTTACTGTGTAGTGCCAAAGTTTACGCCAGCTCCGTAGAGCAGTTAACCCGAAGATAAAGAAAAATTATTCCTATTGTTTGTCACAACCTATGAACAAATTTTGTATCTGATGTGTGTTTAAATTTAAAGGCAATGCATTACATAATAAGCCTTCAAAAATTACTATATCTAATGTATACCGTCATTGTAAAAATATTTTGCAACAATTAAAATTTCAGTAAAAAATCGCGTTTTCCCGAAAGGTAATCGTTAATATATTACTACCATAAATCGTAATCAATGTCTTTCATGAGATGTTTATTAAGGAATTTTCATCTATATACACTATAACTACGTTGCAGCATTTTTTTATAAAGACGGCAGTGATCATGTGACTAATTTATCTTCCAGAGAACGAATGAAATTCTTCTTTATTACAATCATGCTTTTGTTTTTTATATGCTAAAACATATTACGTCACTACAATCAAAAACATTCTTGTGATATCTAAAATCAAAAACATGGGAGGATCTATCTCGTTAATTTGTGAAATAACCTTCAGGAAAGTCGCCGATAATAAAACAACAAACGCAACATATAAATAAACTCTAATATATTTTAACAAGTAGCCATAAGACAACTTTTTTATGTGTCATCTACAAAATGCAATACGCGAAAAATATTCATCTTTGTTTTGCGAAAAGGGCAAGGACAAGGCCGACAGGATCGGGATAAAAGGTGCCAGTCTGGAATTTTGAACGACTGGTTTTTGGATCGAATGCCGTTTTCTTTCTTGTTGGCGGGAAGACGATCCGGCACCCATTCACTGCCATATGATTGTATTTCCTGTTTTAGATTACATACAAACAACAATAACAAACAGCACGTGGTGGTTACAAAACCAGACCGCCAGCAGATTGTCAAAAGACCGCAAAGGCAAAAGGGGGAAAACTAGGTCGAATCTATTATTGGTATGTGGTTCTAATTGGAATACTGATAAATAATGATGCTGGGTAAGTGAAACTATACACAGGAATTAATGATGTTTATTGTTTAAATACCGTTAACTATTTTCACTAATGAAGTTATATGTGTTTTGTTAATGGTTTATAAATGCTTTCATTTACGGTGGAATGAACTTTGTATTAAGTTATAAATAGTGAAATTCTATATGATTTTGTTACTTTATTTGTTATTTCTTTTGATATGATAATGATTTTTGAGTTTAATATTATTCTCATACAGTATAATTATTCTTTTATATAATTAAATATACGTTTATGTCAATATAATACAAAGATAATTTACATCTGGCATAAAATCCACTTATTAAAACCATTTTATTTATATTTGAATTTATAAGCAACATATTTATTTGATAATATACGTGTGTGATAGTTATTTTTTGTTTCATTTCATGTACTCAGCCATGTAAATGTCATAATATGTCTCTGTGGATCGTAATTGAATCTGTAATATATTTTGAGACAATAAACTATTATTATTATACTCAGCGAAAACCTACAGTTTATAAGTGAACTAACTGGACAGTAGCATATTTAACTTGTTGTTTAGAAATTCCCTTTTATTCAAGTAACAGTAAGTTGAACAAATGCTTAAAAAGAATATTTGCCAACATGTCGCATAACCGAAAATAAAAAAGCCATGCTCTTTGTAAATAACAGAAACCATTTTCTTTCTCTGCGAGGAATTCAACCTGTACAGAACATGCGTGCTCCTTTCTTTCATAAGCGCTCATAATAATGCTAATCCTCCGAAAAAACAAGTAATATACATAATATCAAACCACCACCGAATACCAGTTTTGGTTCCTACCTTGACACCTCTGCTGCAAGGACAATGGAATCTTGTGCATTTGTTGTGGAAACAGGCAGCTGATTGTTGTCGGAAGTTACCAGAGTCGACGTCATAGCTCCTCCTCCAACACTGGATGCACCGACGGTGATCACCGAGGTTGCCAAACCCGAAAAACCAGTCTGCAACACACTCATAGTATTTGCTGCCTTTTAAAATCGGGTTTCAAGCTCGCTACTCCAGCAGGTTAACCTAACCGTAAAAAGACCGGACCAGTTAAACATGGGGGGGAGGGAGGTATGAAATACAAGATATTTGCTTACCGTCAGTCAGTTGCCGTCCGTCCGCCGTAACGCAGAGTACTCCTAGATACCAAAAAATATGTATTTTTTCTTCTAAATCACAACAAAAAGGCATCCCCTTCTTGTACACTTGCTCGCAAGGAATGAAGTTTGTGAGAGCGGGAGAGAGAGAGCAAAACACGGCCAGCGCTCTCAGGTGGCAGCAGGTGGGAGAGCCGATGTTGCCAGATCGAAACGAACCTTGAATAGATGTAGAAGAGTCCTTGTGAAGTCACAGTAGAGGCGAATGGACGCGGTGTTTATATTATTAGCATAATGGAACCATTCAGATGAACAAATTTTGTCTGTGGATATAATTATGCGGTAGAGTCGCTGGCTTGTTATGTAAAATGTTCTCGCAGAAATTTTGTCGGGGAAAATCGGTAGAATGCGTACATTCCGACAATCAGCAATGTTCCTGCAGTGCAGTCAATTTGTAATTGTTTTTATTCTACCCAATTCTGTAATATTGACCTTTGTATAATGACCACATTTTGATGTTCAACTGTTTTTATTGTTATTACAGCCAATAGAACCTGCTGTGCATAATTAAAGAATTTTTAAATACCACATAACTCACATAATATACAGTTTCCACCAAAAATCTATATTTTTTAAATTTCCCCGTTCCCTCTTGTTAATTACCATTATCTCAAAATATACAAAATAATGTAAAAAAATATTTAAATTATGCAGATCAACATGAACCCAAACAAATTTCCACTTTCTTTTTCATATACCTTTTCTTTTTCCCTTTATATTATTTATTTTCTTATTTGAACAGGTGATTCCACCGCCTGAATGGAGAGAGATCCCAACATACAAAATGACAGCTGATCATGAAACCTAAGCAGCATTATTTTGCGCATGCTTCTATATATCGGTTGGTTTCAAACGACAACACGGACATGGAGAAGTAACAACTTTTCAACTGATATTTTGTAAGAAATACACCGAAGTATAATGAGAAATAAAACAGTTAATTCGTCTATTTAATTAGTAATAGTTGAACATCTTGTATTTTGCGAATCTTTTCAAACTTTTATTGTACAGTCGATAAAGCCTTTTTATTAATAAAGGTGAAACGTTCTGAAGCTAATTAGTTTGTTTCATATAAGTGGCCAGACCCAAGAAGTGTAATGCTAGAGAAGTATCTTAAACATGAATACGTCACTTAATCTCCCTACAACCATAGTAATAGTAATAATTGAATGTATTCACAATTTCACATGTTGAAAAATGAACAGAGCTATAGGGATTGAATGATGATTGTGAAGTAAAGCAATTGAAATATAATAAAATAGTGTTTCCAAAATCTTACGGACCCAACTCTATTAACCCATCAAGGGTGTTTCTGACATTCCAACAATTGAAAATCCTTTGTTGACTTATTTGTTTTCCTTGACTAGCCTGCGAATTGTGTAGAAAAGTGGTCAACAATAGGTTTACCCGTCAAAATAGTTTGAAGACATTCGTAATGTAGTACTTGATGATGATGATATTTATTAACAGCTACTATATATATATATATATATATATATATATATATTAACAGCCACATTGCACATGACAATTAAGTTGTGACGGTTAATAATTAAATATATCTAATATATTTATCTCTTTCTAAAATATTGACGAATAAAACCATAAGGTTTAAAATAAATATAATATGTAGGATTCGATAAAAAAAAAACGAAAGAAAGGAATTTTGCTTCGCTTAAAAAACTAAAACTAGACTACAAAGGTGAGTAAACGAATTTCAGATGAGCAAACTGATTTATTTCTAACTTTCTATTTTCAATTTTAAACAAGTAGAATTAAACGCCATCGCCGTTAATATAGATGCGACGTTAAAGTAATGTCTTACGGTATGAAATGGGAGGGGAAATGACAAAAGTAAGTTTCGGAGGGGTGTGTGGGTCACGTGATGAAAAGAAAGTCATTTATTGGTGATAAACTCGAATAAACTTGCAGGAACTTCAGCGAACTCAAAATATAAACAACGTTATTGGTTATGAAAAGGGGTGATCTGAGGAATGTTGTTTACGAAGATGGTACGGTTACACGTTCGTCAGATACTTTCGGCATAGAGTAAGACATCACTTTAAACTAATTGGGAAAATTTTGCTAAAAAAGCAATGAAGACAAAATAACAGTATGAATACAAATACGACAAAAAATGTTAAGTCACAATATTAAACTATATTGTAGAAACAAAAAAAATGAAAGTATACTCCAAAAACGCTTTAAAATAACCACTTAAAAAATTTTAATAAATGTAAATCTTAAATATATTATATTCACGACAGATTAAGTTATTATATGGTAAAAGTAAAAGACGATAATACACACTAATACTTCAAAGATATTAAAAATTCCAAAATTTCAACTGTGTGTTTTATTTTAAATCATTTTGTATACTTATGTCAATATGTAAATAAGGTATAGAAAACGAATCAAGACAGAGAAGCAACTCACGACTTCCTATACAACACAATAATTTTGAGTTGAATTTTCAACGTAACAATAATTTCAAAATGTTTTGTCTGCGTTTATCTTTACTCAAAACCAGTGGCGACACTTTATCACTAGCAGCAGGAGTGAGAACTATAAACGAAGCTTTTTATTAACAGCGACGTTCTATATACGGGTGCAATGGACTGAGAATCCCAAATTAAGATGGACTGCAACAGTAGGAGAAAGCAGCAGGGGGGGGGGTTATCACAGGAGGGATGGGGGGGGGGTATCTGCAGTGAGTTACAGTGGTGTTATTTTGAGTTAAGGGCCAAACAAAATCAACGGTCCCAACTTTTGTTTTCGTTTGTTTCAATATAAATATATAGTTCGCTATTATTTTTAATTTCATTATAATAAACGAAGACAATAGACTATCATGTAGCTGTCTAGAATATGGAATACCTCTAAAATGTAGAAACCCTCGGATAAGAAACAAATAATTCGATTTCTCAATAATTGATCTGTTTAAAGAATTCGTAATAAATATAAAAAAACATTCTTTTTTCATCCATAAAGGTTTAAAAAATTTTCTTAATGTATAACATGCTTTGGATATTTTGTTCAAATGATTTTTTTTTTAAGCACTAGGTTTTTATAACAAAAATATATTGATATTGTAAAATTCGTTTAAATTATTTTAAATTGAAAATGTTCTTTACTTGAGAAGAATACTTTACTTTATTCTTTTTTTTATTATAAGTCTCACTGTTTCATAAAAAAAGAGATATTTTTGTTAAAACTGGACTGTAACGTTTATTGTTGCCTTCAATTTTACTCACAATAAAGTGAATTTAGTTTTGTAAAAAATTTTGACACAAAAAAAATAACTACCTCCTGTGACTCCTTTATTAATAACCCAGTATAAAACATAGCATTATCGTAAAACGAAGGTCCATCCCTATATAACACATTAAACACAACATCACAGGCTCACAGCATAATAAGAGAGGAACATGTATGTTTGATAACCTCCTCTATACTTTACTAATGCTAATAGCTGTTGCATTATATTCAGATGTTGTATCTATCTGCTGTACCCAGACGATCATTACCCCGGGTTCCTATCATACCAATCTATAGTCTATACTGCTGGACATGTTCATAAAATTTATAATAAACGAGAGTAGGCGAAAGAAGGTTGGAAAAATTAGTTTCAGTGTGTGTATTCTCATTATTTTTTATACCCGTTTTTGTTGAAATTTAAGTATGCATTAAATTAAAAAGAAGACAATACCATGGTTTATCGTCATAGAAAAAAAAATCAGAGAATACTTGAAATTTCTAATCTATAAGTTATAGTTACACTGATGTATATTACTGTACATAACAACACTTCGCATGTTTAGTATAGCCAAAACTTTGCTCCCAAACTAGACTTCAACACAACCAAGAATAGGCACGAATCGCGGCCTGCGTATAGTATAATTTCGTTTTATCTTCTTTGCGTATTATTACAGTTATCTTATGTTGATCTGATTTAACATAAAGACGAAGTGGAAATATACCATTTTGTATTCTAAATACACAAAATTATACTTTTTATTCCCAATTGATTATACCAGGAAGTGATCATAGGAATAATACAATCCATCCCTACCTGACGCATCTGTTTTGGAAAATTCGTCCTACCACTCATACCTGCCCTCTACTGATAAGATTAGAAACTACTTTACCCTCCCACCAGAGAAAAATCACGTAGGGGGGGTAGGGGTTGTTTACAAGAGTGTTGTTGTTGTCAGCAACGGCGTAAGACCGGACAATTTGAAATCCACGTGGAGATACTGGAGAAAGCATTGCTTGTACTCAAGGTTAACAATAAAATATCTTTCACTCTGCACCGTATGTTGTATTGGAAGGGTGTGTGCTGAGAGCTACGATCATGAACGCTGT
>JAQIWE010002852.1:0-12566 GCA_034698565.1 Campodea plusiochaeta | reverse complement strand
CTCGGAAATTTTATTATATTTAAATAGTTGCCATACAGATTACATACAGGTTAAAAACATCATCCGTTATTGGAAAACGTTCTTTTGAGCTGAAATCTGATAATATTGCAAACTCCGAGAAAAAAGAAACTGTAAAAAATATGCAGTAAAGAAAATAACATTAAAATGTCAAACGGAGAAATAGGAAGTAAATTTATACCCTCTAAATAAGGTTAAAATTCTATTTTTATTCTGTACATAAAATCTTGTAATCGATCCATCATTAGAGCTCTTGAAAGAAGAAAAGATGACGCATAAAATGTCCATCGTTATTCCTCCAGACGAGCGGGCGGTTGAAATACTTGTCTATAAACACAAACACAAAAGAGATATAAAACTCCGACATACAGATATCTTCAAGTACTTCTTCAGACGGGATTTTATATAGACTCCAAAACAAAATGGATTAAACAGAATTGCCACTAACAAATAAAATCCCAGTCTTGCGTCAATCGACATTAAGTGTCTTCCATTCGCAAAACAAATATTGAACTTTGAGTACAGTATACGTCACAAGATGTCCTTAGGAAGTTGAACCTTTCAAATAGATAGAGAAATAGGAAACCTCACAGATATCAAATATATTTTCCCATTGTTGTGTGTTCTTTACTTTGTAAACAAGAAATACAAGATCTTTTATTATAATTAACGGTTTAGAAATGAAGTATTGTGTGGTTTGATTTAGTATGTTGTAGAAACAGGGAAGATAAAGATCACCTTGTAGCCATTAGTCAAGAGGTAGTAAAATGACAGTGTATTGGTAAATTATTATGAATGAGAGTGATATGCAGATATCAAATCAAATCAAATTTATTTCTTGTAATTAGGCTGCTGACCTATTTTATATATACATAGTAATTATTAATGGATAAAAAACTGTAATACAGTAAATACAATTTACATGATAAATATACAATATAATATAAAAACATTTCCTTGAGTAAAACGTCAATAACATAAACAGCATTCTCAAAAAATATTGAAACTTATATCCGCCTACCCTGATATGCAGATATAAGTTTCAATATTTTTTTTATATTAAAAAATACAACCAATATATTATTTTTAAGAGCTCCAACGTGATTTGCGAAACATGTTGTTTAATATTAGCGTTAATTTTAAATAAAAATAATGACGGATAAGAGTGAATGCAGTAAGTATTTTATAACTACAATAATTTATTTATGAATATTCATGTAAAATAAATTAGTATATGACCATTAGCGTGTACTGGGCAAATAATTTCCAATTTTGTTACTGAGATAAGTTTAGTTCAGTGATCAATAATTGTGTTGTTGTGCAGCGACCATTAATTTACAACTACGATCAATTGTGTTTTTCGGTCATTTGTCCTACTGCGAATGATTGTATTGCTGGATCGTGCTGCATTAGTTTGTTTCTCAGATATTTTCGTATATTATCATATATTGTAATAGACTTAGCATTTTGATCTAGCAGGTAATAACCAGGACCTATATATACCAGGGTATTTTTCAGTGAGGAGAAATATACTTCAGTCAGTCCATTTCTAATTTTGGTTTATCAGTGAAATTATTATACCCTTTTTAAGTATACATCTATTATCTTGTTGGTGTATATACATTATATAAATAAAAGTGATGCAATATAAAAATATGATAATAATAAACTGAATTTTGTGAGGCAAAATAACACATAGATAAAATTTCTTTTCGAAACATATATATCAGTAAATGAAAAAAAAAGATAAATCGTCCAATTTTGAATAGTTTGGCAATGCCGGCAATCAACAGCATAGTATATGTTTTAGCAGCTCCCATAGTTATTTCCACCCAATTTTAGTGTTTCAAATTTCGAAACAAAAGGTTTTAGAAATATGAGGCTCACTTGATCATGCAGTATCATACGTAATATCCAATCATCCAAATGCATATTCTAAGCTCCAAACATCCTAGACATTTTGTATTTTTGAAACAGGTAAATTTGTAGCATATGTATAAGTAAAACAATATTATCAAATATCTTTAGAATACAACTCTTATAAGTTTAAGTGTATAATGTCTGATGCCGTATTATCATGTCCTCATATGAAAAGGTAAAAAATAATCTGTTTTATTATAAATCTACTTTAAATAAACTGAAAAACAACAGAATCAACTAATTACAAAATATGAGAAATGATCATTTTACTCATAAATGATATTTTATTCATAACGAATTTATGAATATAGGTGAAGTCTTTCATTTGCACTACACTGAATTGACAAATCGATTATTGTATTATTTTGTTTTAATGACAAAATGGTCGACATCATTTTGTTTATCATATATAATCAAAGGTCTTCGAAATTCTAAATAATAACACATTTTGCACATATTTTGATTAATGAAAATGTTATGATTTGTACAGAATGAATTTGCTTGGACTAGAGTATAGAATAAAGTTATTATGGTTTGTTTTATAAGTTTAATTTCCAGGCTAGAGAAGTTTACGTTACGATGAAATCACTATGGATATCACAGGGTATTTAGTGCCTGATAATGATATAAATATATAAATTCCTTCTATACATAAAAAGCCCTTCAGTTATATAGCTGAGACACATATAACAACTTTAAGCAAATGTGAATTGACAACCTCAAAATAAATAATAATACGAGTACAGAACAGTCAATCATCTCTCCATTACTTAAAAATAAATTTCAGAAACCCCAAAACTTTAAAAATCCTCAAAAACAATACCGAAAAATTGAGTATTTTCTTTCTTTCCTCTATAAAGCCCCACTTGTAACATTTTCCCACGTACGTAATTCGTAAAAGAATGAATGGAACATTTCGTT
Organism: Campodea plusiochaeta; assembly: GCA_034698565.1. Classification (NCBI taxonomy): domain Eukaryota; kingdom Metazoa; phylum Arthropoda; class Diplura; order Rhabdura; family Campodeidae; genus Campodea; species Campodea plusiochaeta. The sequence goes on along the minus strand of JAQIWE010002852.1, from coordinate 9,707 downwards.
TCTCATGAGATCTCTTTAAAACATGCAATGGTGTTGTTGTTTGTAAGACCAATGGTGCATATGGAAGGATATCCGTTGCTTGGAATTGGTTCAAGTTCCGAGAGGGAAAGGTTGTGTTGAATGGAGATAGACTCCCCCCCTCCCGCCCTCTTAACAGTGGCGGATTTATTTTTCATGAAGACCTGGTATCGCATTGATATTGTATTAGATGATTCGTTTGATAGTTTTTTTTGTATTATCTTATTCCCATACATTTATTGAGAAAAAGAAATTGTGTTCTTAATCTTTATTATAGGATCATTCATATTCGTTTTGTGTTCATAAGATACATATTTTCGACTAACTCTTAACTTGAATAAATAATACAACCAATGAACTATTCTCTTGTTCAATAAATATAGAGTTTTTCTAAATTTATTGAAACAATGTGGAACGGAACAGGTAAAGTTCTTTCCACGGTGATGAAATAACATGTATGAAAAAGGTTCTAGTTTTTTAAAACTACCGAAATGGAAACTGTTACTTGGATAGTTCTTCTGGTCAAATTGACATTTCGGTTTTCAGATAAAACAGCCTTATTTGTGGAAAGTACGCTCATTGAAGAAACTGTACAAATTAAGTGTAATAAAAGACAACTGTCTTTTCTTATTTTCGTAATTAAGTGTATTATATTTTACAACTACATGTCTACAACATTATCACAACATCAGGTTTCTATAGTGATAAAAATGCAAGAACACATCTTGTTACCCACCATTATTTCAACCATTACCATAAAACTAAAGAATCCAAAAGTGCCAAACTCTCTCACATTACTAAGTTTCTCCCAGTCATAAAACTACAACATGGGGTGTGTGTGGGGTCATAGTTTGATCTACGACCCTGCTGCATCTCTTTCTCACAACCACCTTATTCCTTTTGGCACGACAACTATAAACGGCTCATATTTTTTCTTCTTCTCTCTTCTTTCTCTTCTATACCTTCCCTTGGGCAAGAACCTCTCTTTTGCCTCGTGATGTCCCTTTTCTCAACTATTTTTTATTTGATTCACCCTTTTCTTTCCCTTTCGTTTTATGTTTGCTAATTTTCTCTTCCAAAATAGATTTGAATATAGAGGGGAAACATTTTGATGAAATAATGTATAGGAAGTATATGTAATTTCATTCGTCGAAGTTGACTTGGATTTTTGGAGAGGTTCCAATTTTGTAAGTTGAAGAGTGCTTCTTCTTCTCACACGTGCTCATTTCTAATGTCTAATGAATCGAAGGAACAGAAGGTACATGAAACAATTTGGGAATTCTCATTAAAAATGGAGTTGTTGTCTTAGAGTAGGGAATTCAAGAATTTGTTAGGAAATGTGTGAAGTGAGATTTACGTAAAAGTAGAGATTTATAGTGTATATGTAATTGCTCATTTCGTCCATTTTATGGATTCAGAGGTTATTAAAATAAATTTGAAAATGTTTTTGTTTTGCGACTATTATTTTATCACTGGTATTATTTCACATACTGCATTAGCACGTAATATAGGTAATCAATTAATTTTATTTATCACTTTATATTTAGTTGAATTTAAATAAAAATAAATAGATTTCTCACAACAGTTATCAAACTGAAGTTGTCGTTATAATTTTTATCACCGAGATCTCGAAACAGTAAAATAAATCTACTAAAGAATCACTATCAATAAGTGCTACTCATTTTTTTATACTCATAATATGAATCCATAAAATGTTAGAAAACCGAAACAACTTTAAATTAATAGTTTGTATAATACAGGGTGTTTCAGACAATTAGTCCCATTTCAATGTATCACCGCGAGTTAACAAATGAACGTATAGAATGCTGTTGATAGAAGCGTTGTTTAGACATTTTTTAAAGTTTTTATTCCTATGTGGCAATGCTACTAATTATTTATCAATTCAAGATGGCTGATCATATGCCAAATCAACGGAAAACATGGTTTTTGGAAATCTCTGATAACTGTTTGAAGAATATTTAGAAATAAATAAATGGGCATGCGTTACAGATATAATTATATTTTTCTATTACAAAGGATTGTCAAACAATTCCATAAAAAAATAAACAATAGAAAGAAAAGGCTACATAGCGTTCTGAATTATCGAATACCAGCCAACAAAAGACTGTTGATGCCATTCTTGAAGAATGTATTGGTGAAGTTCTGAGTCTTCGCCACAAATAAAAAAATCTTCAAGACTTTGTCACCAGAAAAGAGTTACCTGTGAGAATCACATTTTGAATTTTATACATTATAAATTATAGAGGAACCTGGGTCCATACAATATTTGTATATTCCAAAAATAATCAAGGCAAGCGTGAGAAAAGAGGACTATCATACATTTGAAGTATGTTTATCTGGAGACAATACAAATGTTCTGGATAAACTTTGCTGATGTTCAACTTCTTTGCGCAGTATTATCTGAAACATATGCACATTTATACACTTATTTGTACACATTCTTCGAACATCAATCACAGATTTTTCTTTGAAATCATGTTTCAAAAACCATATTTTCTGTTGCTTTGGCATATGAGCAGCCATCTTGAATTAATAAATAACTAGTACTATTGCCATATATGAATAAAAACTTCAAACAAAAAATGTCTAAACAGCGCTTTTATCAATTTTAATATATTATTGTCCACATTTATTTGTTAAATCACAGTGATACACTGAAATGGGGACTAATTGACTGAAACACCCGCCGCCAGTATCATATAGTGATTTCAGATTAATGATAGGCTTGAAATTTAAAACATTTCCTCAAATATCGGTGACATTTTTTTATTCTGTCTAACTATTGTGCGTTTCATATGAATTATACTCCACTTTCGTTTTTAGACAACACCTGGCCATACTTATAATTCTTAAACTGTTCACATTATAAAATAAGTTTATAAAAGAATAACATTATTAATATCATGTTTCAACTGTAACATGTGAAAGTGACAAAAATTTTGGAAATATAACCTCAACAACTCATTTACCAAGTTCAAATGTGGAGTTTAATTCACGTGAAACGGACTATATCAGAAGACGAAACGACACTTTGATTCTTTGTAGATAGAATCATGCCAGAAACGGTAAAACATAATAAAAAAAATTAGCACAAGATTGCTGACAATCTTGAACTACAATCAGTACATGAATAAGTTCTGATGTCTCCCATACCTCTGATTTGTAAGTTTTCACAGCGTGAACTTATAAGGAATAATTATAAAGCCGATCAGGTTTTCACGGTGTTCTTCACCTCAATCGAACTGAACCAATAGCTGATGAGAAAACACAACTTTAAAAAGATTTCATCTTCATCATTTTCTTTAAGAGAATTTGGCTTCAAGAAGCTCTTCAGAATTTTTATCACCACTAAAATGTGGAGCAAAACAGTTTTGAATTCTAGATGATAGCAGAATGTTATGCTCGTTTACGGGACAAGTCGTGATACTGAGTAAGAAATAGCAAAACGATACAACACTTCTTCCGACATTTTGTATTTATGGAGATATTTTGAAGCAAAAAGAAAATATTATAGTAATCCGATGAATATTAAGAATATAATATTATTATACTAAAAAAATACCTTTTTGAATCTCACAGATTATTCTATTTTATAACGTCAAATAAGTCCTTGCTATATTCTTTCGTGATATTATATCACCGTACATTATAAGTTATAAAACATAATATAATATTTAATAATGGGAGGAGTTGCTTACATAGTATTTGTTCACCAAATAAAATAACAAACTTAAAATTTGAAATAAATAATATTTCAATCAATTTCATTAATGGGATATGGGGAAATATAGAATATCGACTTCGTTGAACAACATACAAATAAGGTTGCATACAATGTCTTCTCTTCTATAAAAACCACTCTACTTTTTTACTCACAGATCTCGATATAAAATGAAAGAAAAGTCTATTCTGTCTTAAAAAGTTGAATAAGTCATTGACACTACTTCTATACTCTTCTGACGAAATACTTTAACGAACATCTTTGTCATTCACGGTAGAGAAAAAAAGTTCAAAGATCAATTTATATTAAGACAGCTTCGTTTAACATCTCCTCTCTATAAATCGTTCACTCTTTCTTCGATGGAAATTATTATTGGAATCCTTTTCCACGGAAAAGTGTTTGTATGTAGTTATTATTTTTGTTTCAGTTTCATTGTGGCTTATGGGTACCAACTGGAACCTAAGTTAGATCGAGTATGAATTTTACCGGTCATCAGTGCCTCCATTCTAACCTCCATAGAATTAGAATGAATAGAATAAAATTTAATAATTAGAATAGAATGGATTAGAACTTCTATTCTAAGTCCTGAAAATCCAGTTTCAGTTAAACCATTTTTTTTATTCTTGAATTAAAGAAGCTCATAACTGAGATCGCATAACTATATTTACAAGCAAAAATGATACCCTGAATATTTTCCCTTTTAATGTGCATTAAACGTTTAGTATCGTTATTTCCTCTAAGTGAACAACTGAACAGGAAAAAATGTAATATTCATTTCAGAAATTCGCAATGTACTCTTCACATGTTTTGTGGACTATTATAATCCAATACAAATTAAAAACCTTCATAAATTATTTGCACTTTCTACATCCAACCCTTATATTCCACTCCAGTATTCTAAAGTAATAAATTATCGTATCACACCAACACTCTTCATCTCATAGCATCTCCCACCGTTTTACTAAAACCGGTAGTATTTAATTTCCTTGTTTAAATATCTTCGGATTGGAAATATTGTATTACCAGTTTATTGATTTCTTTCCCTCTCTTTCTCCTCCTCTCTATCTCTCACCTCCCCCCCCCCATCCACTGTAAAAATAAAACCTTATCTTGAAGAGGATGTCGAAATGCATTCTTTCCTCTTAAATTCACCTACATACTTTCATCATAATTTATACGGGAGTTGTATTGCGACAGAAATAATTGCGCACGATGTTGAATTAATTTTTTATGATTTCATCCTTAATTGTTTGCAGAATAGTTTTGCTGTCAGATATATTGAAACCATATATTCGACGTACGAGAAAGGTATATAATAAAAGGATTCTAATTAAGCGACATAGCGTTCCTCAGGCTAATATATTATCGTGTGGATGAACCGTTTCGTTTGTAGATTCCATTCAACGAGTAGGAGATATTTCTCCCTCACATTTTAGGAAGAGATGGAGTAATTTTTATTTTTTGGCTACTCACTTCAAAGCATCAACTTGAATACCACTTGGATGGGTCGAACTCACTTTTTTCTTTCCCAAAATAGTGGAATAAACAACGGAAGGAGAAAGATAAACATTCGATTCCAAAAAGTCCTCAAGATCTTTCTCCAAACGAAAGATGCTAAATTATAATGTATGAAGTTGACAATGTCCACTAATTTAAAATAAAAGCAAACAGAAATTGTGTGCATTTCCTTTTACTTAAAGAGAGGAGATCGTAATTTAAGCAAAGCATTTTCAGTTGTACTTCACGTGAGGATAATTTCATGGTCCTTTAAACCCACAAACGCACTCACTCTATATTTTATTAAAGTACATTGAAGATTGTTTTCATTTCAAATAGAGATCTGGGACGTAAGTAAGTGCACTACTCTAAATGTTCTTTTAACTTAGAGTAATGTATACTATTCAACTCTCTTTTTATTCATGAGCTGTTGCATAATTAGGTTACTTCTCGCGAAAGTTGCTTGATGCACTTTTGTTTACTTGCTACAGTAATAGGATAACCAACAAGCTTAGTGACTTGTGCATAGTACGTAAAGAGCTAAGTTCTTCTTAATTACAATAAATGCTTTAAGAATTCCCTTTACAAAAGTACTGTAGAATTACATAAGAAAAAACAGCAGTATATCTCGTATCCTATATACACTCCATGCAGTAGTATCAAGTATGCAAACATTATACTGTAGGTACCTAAAGAGTTAATTTTATAACTGTTATAAATTAAAACAGACTTCTGTTAGAAAGTGGTATGTAATATACTTCACATTCCAGCCAATTTCAATAATAATCACATGGGACTTCTAGGTTAACTAAGGATTCGTATTAAACAATATCTGTAATAATTCTATTACATTTTCGTGCAGTTTTTAACATATGTTTTTTTATCAGGATTTTCGTATAAATTTAGTAAAGAGACTCAAATACAATTGCAAATCCTCAGCAATCTGAAATAATTATATCGGTTGAATCTACAAGGTTATTTCTCTCGGTGATACATATTTAATACACATTTATAAAAAGACAAGATGACTATAAAAAGTATTAAGAAGAAGTAAATAAAATACTATTTTCTCTCTCTTTGCGTTACAAAATTTGAGACTGACAAGCCACACTGAGTTTATTAGTTATTTATAACTGAAAGCTAAATCCAAGAATAAACTTCACCTTTCAAAACCCCTGAATAATGAAGAGAAATAATTGAATAGAAGCTGTTCTCATCTATTAATAGAGTTGCAGTAGTAAATTAAAAAGGTGAATTTAACCTGGATGTCCTTACATTATTCAGGAGAAGAAATGTTTTTGCTCACTTTCCTCTCTTGCTAGACGCGAAGAAAAAGAGTTTTACCCTTTTCTATATATGAAGCGACAAAGCGTAAACAGCAGATCAGCCACTAACAAGCGCCACAGTTTGTTGAAAAGTTGAAGACCTCTGAAATTACTGAAGGTGGCTGTTGAAAGGAGGAGGTGGGAGGATGGGAGGGGGGGGGGTGAGAAATTGTCATCTGTGGTTAGAAAGGTTTGAAAGTCATACTATATATTTCGTTCATCATTCTTGAAAGGAAAAGATAATGGATATATTTTTTGTTTGCTATGATTTTTTTTCCATTTTAATCTAATTATATTGGTCACAGCAGTATATTATTATTATCAGCAAAAAATATTGTCAAACATGTATTCGGTTGATGTTAGAAGTTATAAATGTTAATTTATGTATCATCAATGCTGTTTAAACTGTCGCAAAAAGTGATAATATTTTGAATCCAAATTTTCATCTTCAAATCACTTAAGATATACTTTTCTACATGAAAGTGAGCTGAAAACAAACATCTAGAATATATCTTTAACAAGAAGACTTCCACATGTGAAAAATTATCTCTATCAATGCATAATGCATGTAAGAAAGTTCTATTTTACTTCTCTGACTCATCCAAGAATAAAAGTAAAGTCTTAAGAAACGGAAATGCTATTTATTCCTAAGAAATAATATATTGTCTACGAGTGGCGTTTTGTCCTTTCATGTAAAACAAATGGGGGACTCGACAAGACTAACTTTTACTTGAAAGAAATGAAGACATGTATCTAAACAATGGTTTTTGTAAAATGAATTATTTCTGACTCCTGCAAATGTCAAGAGAGCATTGCTGTATTTCTCTTATTTCATTTGGAAACACACTCTCATAAATTTGTTGTGACATTCTCATCAATTTATGTTGAGATATTCAACATTTTTCTAGATGCTCAGTAGTACAGTAAATCACATAAGCTCACAACAATGAATTTCTTGACATGGTAAGCAGTGCATTATTTTTGTAAAGTTTATTTTATAGTAGTAGCATGTACATTTGTAGGCCTATATCAGAGATGAAAGTTTAAAATGTAATATATTATTATTTACTGTGTAATGTAATGTATGTAGACTTTAAACATATTGCTGATAAATCTTAAAGGAATTATGAAATAGATAAAGAAAACCAACTTTATATATACTATATACTATCTATAGTGTCTAATATAAACTTACAGGTACTATAGAATCATTCACCGAAATGAAAAGATCATTTTGTAATATAGGTCATATATTGATCACTTTTCGTGGTTTTAATATTATCTAGCATTTAGAGTATGCTTTTCTTTAAATCATTTAGTATATTTTTAGTCTTCTGAATATCATGTTTTGAAACTTCGAATATTTCCAAGTTTTAACAGTAATCTATAAAATAATGCCTTTCATACATACCCACAATATTATTTATCACCTCAAATTTATAACTCAATATTCAAAAGAATTTTTCACAAGAAATAGACGAAATAAAATAGCTATAATAAGGAACTCAACGAATCATTTTGAAAAACTGAGACAATTCAGAATGTTCTTGGTAAAGTGAATTGAGCACACCATTACTGATATAACATGGATGAACAACTTTCAAAGTCCTTTTCTTCTTTGTGTTCTGGCTTCAAGCGTTTCCTGCACGTTTGTGTTTTACATCACTCTTTACCCTTTTTTTCGTTACATTGAGGTTCACCGACACCTTTAACCAAAAAACCCAACTTTCCGGTTCCATACTAAAGCAAATGCCTTTGCACGTACTACTAACCATAAAAAACTCTATAGGTCGCACTCCGTCCACTAAAAAATGTAATTAATTCACTTCAACAGAATTCTCTAATCAGATTTCTAGACGTACTATTTTCGTAAGTGTTTTTACTCGTTCATATTCAAATTTTCACCAGCTTCTCTTTTGTTTGAAATCAAGGTGAAAAAATTTAATCTCGGACTTTATAAGGTAGATTGAAATAGAATATTTCAGTTATTTATAGCGCTGCTTTTAAAATATCTGTCTAGTTTCGTAAGTTACTGTTTATTATTTCAGAAAATCGAAAAATATTCTCACAAATTATGTAAAGTTCTCAATTTCTATTAATTTTAAAGGACTTTATATCAAAATAATGAACCTTTAGTGCAAGTTTATTTCTCTTTTTTCATTTCATGTGAACCTGTATAATAACTGTGTAAAATATGATATTTCTCCAAACCGGATTTTACCACTTTCCGTTCCAGTTTCAAAATGTTATTGAAATATTGATTATTATTTGAAGATTCCAAACTTCAATATTTGCATAACTGAAATATTGAATTCTTTATCCTATTCACCTGTAAATCACAATTAGCTAGTTCATTATGCATTCTAGGAATTACAAAGCTAATAAGAAGTGGAAATAAATTGGGTCGATTATACAGTTTTCTCAGTGAATATATTCTATAATATTTAATATAACATTTTTAAATATTTTAAAGGAAATAAAAATAAATAAGTATGTGCATTTCAAGAAAAGAATGCAGACTTATATAAATTGTAGCATATTTTCATGGTATATAAATATAAATAAATAAAACTCTTATGATTAGCAATTGCAATATTTTTCTTCTTGTATATCTGCTCAAATGCTACTGCAAATATAGGGAAATTCGCATTTCATTTAAATTTTTTTTTTAACAAAGAATGTGTTCAGGCAATGGATGCATTCTTAGTTGATGCTACCTCAACTTTAGAGATCAAGAAATTAGTTTTATTTTCACCATCAGTTGTATAATTATACTGTTTCTGAGGCTAGAAGTTTTTTGCATAGTGTTTTGTTAATAAAATACGGTCTTAAACTTCCAAAAATAGGTATAATTTCTCAAATTTTTGGAAGTTTAGTTGTATAATTATTTTCGAATATAATTAAAGTCATTCTAATAAGATGTTCCAACTGAAAAATTGTGATTCCGAATCAAACTAATTAAAATTCCTTTACTTTATTTCTACATCATTTCAATAATATTTAGTAACATTTGAACTCATATATTTCAAGTCCAAAGTATTAAAGTAGTATCAAAGTCAAATTCTCATAGTAGAACAATATAGAAAAAAGAGATATTGGTCAAACACGCTCGCTGTATGAATTCT
>JAQIWE010002851.1:0-12566 GCA_034698565.1 Campodea plusiochaeta | reverse complement strand
TTCCGATCTGGTTTAATTTATTTATATCTAAATTTCCTTGCATTCTCTAATTATTATTTATATAATAATCTTTGATATTTAAATTAATATTGCGAGATTTGCCAAAATTCTCGCAATATTAATTTTACTTTACTATGTATTTGCGTTAAGTTTAACATTGCTTGGAATAGAAACGATAATAAGAAATGATGTTCTTTTCTAAAATATAATGAAATATAAAAGAAATCTCACAAAATCACAAAACGCAGAAGGTATACATTATGAAAAAAAATCATAATCTTTTGGATAATAATTTATTAAAATCATCTAACACACCGGAAAACAATATTCAGTTTAGAAACATTTCATCCTTATACAACTTCATCATCAGTTCAAAAGTTCATATTGAATTAGTTTGCAGGTGATTTAATAAATCAATTTGATGAAGCATTATTGCGAAATTTAAAACATTTAGAATTTGATCCGTTTCCATGACGTGATATACTTTATACAAAATCTTACGGACCTAAACCATTTAACCCATCATCAAGGGTGTTTCTGACATTCCAACAATTGATAATCCTTGTTGACTTAATTGTTTTCTTGCGAATTGTATAAAAAAATACCCAATTTGAACCACCCAAACGAGTTGTCAACAATATGTCTACCTGTGAAAACAGTTTGAAGACATAACCAGTTTAGGTCCGTAAGGTATTGGAAGCACTATAAAAGTTTCTCAGGTCAGCATTGTTCACAAAAGCTCAAAAGCCACAATAAGCTTCAAAATGTTCAAAAACTAATATTGAAACCAATTCATTTTATAGAGTAACTTTTTACTTTTTGATTAATCGCATAATGGGGGCAAATATGAGAAAGAAAACCAAATATCCTTTGTTTTTCGAGAAAACTTTCGATTTTATTCTTACCCCGTTTTTGTATTACTATTCATTCCAAGATTCCATTGTTACTATAAAGTTTTTGATGATATGAAATTTATTGGAAATCTTTTGTGTATGTTCTTCCAACAGTATAGATAGGAGTCAGAAGAACATTGGAAGTTTGCCAGAAGAAGTTCAATATTCATGCGTAACTCATATTTTGTATATAGTTACAAAACTGCAGCACTGTTGCTTCCATATACAATATTAGATACAAATATTATGTAAGTTTTTCAGTTCCATTGTCTTTCAAGTAAGTTTCGAAAGTCAAGTAAACATTTGGTGAAAAAAGAGACCGGTGCAACAGCTAGCTGATGTACATATGCTTGTTGTGCAACATTTATTTCTATAACTTTCTTATAAATATTGTAACTAAATAGACAGGAGTTGTTATAGATTTTTCAGTTAAATTATGTTTTCTCTCGAAATATTTTATTTTCACGGATCCCTAAGCTATTATCGAATATTTTAACTGACTAAACCGAGGGGTTGCGCACTTGCGAAATCAGTGTACAAAGTTCGGCGAAATCATGCGAAATCATGCGAAATCAAGCGAAATCATGCGAAATCAAGCGAAATCATGTGAAATCATGCGAAGTCAGCGAAATCAAACGAAATCAACCGAAATCGAAATCAGGTGTACAACTTTTTTTTGAGTGCGCAACCCCTCGGACTAAACTCCGTATTTGCTTCGAAACATGATTTATTATTGACCACCATCTTTCGGAAAGTCAGTAGCATCTTCGGGAGCATTATCTATAACACAAATAAATGTTCGTTTTATGATTCTGAGGATGGACTGTTGTTCGAAGCATTTTGGTTAACAATAAAATAACATTTAGAAGTAAATATTTATGGAGCTTTGCAATTTGAATAAAAAATGTAAAACTCTGTTAAATATCTTGTACTGCATGTATATTTTAAAATAACATAATTATATCAATTGTTCGTTTCCAGTTTCCCACTATAATGGTAACGCAATTAAACATTACAGATTATTTTCAGATAACTTACTGTATATATATGATTATTTAAATGTATAGATTTTTTTATGTTAGTAGCAAAATGTTTTTATATGGTATGCGATTTTTTTTGATAAAAAATGAAATTACATTTCTCACTTATAGTACGAAATTCCTCTGGACTCATTAATTAGATCTCTTTAGCGTAGAGAATTTAGAAGAATGTTGAAAAAGGTTACTATCCTTTTTCAACTCTGATGGGTGACAGTTTCGTAGCTAACGAGATCATTAGTTTCTTTCAACGTCTTTCCTCGAGAGAGATATACAATGCAATACTTTCTCTATTTCTACAGCAAGGTTGTTCTAATCAACACCTTACACAGTTTCCCTTTTTGAGAACGAAATCTTTATATAAATTATGTTAAGTTCTTCTAAAAAGAAGTGAAAATTCTCATTCCAATATTTGAAATAAAATAAATCATGGATCTGTTTCAAATTATTGAAAAGGCTTGTATTGAAACGAAAACTTTCAGGAGATACTTTAAATTGCGAATCATATAAGATTTCTAAGATTGAATAAGAGACTATTTTTTCAATAAAGAAACAAAATATGTTATTAAATGTTGAGTTGTTTCTTTCCTAAACTATACAGACATGTAAATAAAATTATGTTTGACATCACCTTTTCAAATATTATTTATAGGCGCTAAATTTTATGTCTGAAATATATTAGTATATTATTCATTCATCTATAAGTCTTAATAAAAAAAGACTGAGATTGAAACCGTATCAGCATTATTCTGAAATTATCATTTTTTTAATCAAGTACACATTGTATGCAGCAGCCTGTCTGAAAAGTAACCAAAAATGAAAACAATTATTCTGTTCAGACGAAAAAAAACCATGCACTTCAATATTATTTTAAATGAATCTACACGGGAATCGCTGTAAGATTTGTCGCGATAATAAGATATTTTATAACAAATTTAGTAGATCTGACATATCTATTTATAAACAAATTCACTACGACAGAGAAAGTTCCCCATCTATCGTTGACAAGGAGAAAAAAACTCTCATTATGATATTTGAAAATTAAAATGGTTAAAGTTAACAGCTTCTTGTTTAATAATATGAAGAATAACTTTATGATATATTTCCTTTAACTTGCTGACGTCAGAGTTTCAACTGTCTTTTTCTTCATTTAGGAAAATGTCATTTTCACCTTAAATCGAATTATAAATCTCAGCCTGATATGAATGACGTAAAAGATAATGAAAAATGGAAAACGAGATTAAAATTGTATATTAATGTCAGAACATCACATATTCGCTAGAAAGTTAATCTAACTTACAGATTGGATATTTGAGATGAAAAAGTTTTTTCTCTCTCCGTATTTGTGTTAGAGAGAAAATGTTATTAGAGACTGAAAAGGATGATGACTAATGAGCTGTTTTGCAAGTCATGCATTTTCAGATTGCTACTAATGAAAAATATATATAAAAAAAGCAAATGACAATACTGAGTAAATCCTAAACTGCAGTATTATTTGACGATATTAATAGCTGACAGAAAATTGTAGTTACAATTATAAATTCATTCAAAATTAAATTTAAAAATACATTGTAATATTGCTTTTTCCGTTTTGCCTAAAGGACAAGAACGCTACACCTATTCACATTCCATTTAGCAATATTCTCTCTCAGTTTTAGCGGAGCACCCGTGTTGTTCCTGACAAGACCAAGATTTTTCTTGGTCTTGTACAAGACCCAAGACCAGTACCAGTACCAAGACTGACTGTTACACACCAAAACGAAGACCAAAACCTGTCATAAAAAGTCCCGAAACCAAGACTCTTGTACAAGTCTCTTGAGTTAGTCTTGGGTGTATTACAAATATGAAGAAAGAAATCTTCTTTTTGGGAATATTAGGTTTTAAAGTTACATGTAAGGTGACATGTATATGGCGAAAAAGAATTAATACATGAAAGACTTATTTTATTTAAGTTTTATGGTATCGTATCTCACGACCAAGACCAAGACTCTTGTACAAGACTTTTGAATCTTGCGAATAGAAAAATATTATAAATAAATAAATAATGGTTTTAGGATTATTAGGTTGTATAATATTAATTAGTTTCATACACAGGAAGTAATGCTAATCAAAATATTGTAACACTGCATTACAAAATTCGGAGAATTCCCTAGACCCAAGACTACCCAAAGCTCTTGTACAAGACAAAGACCAAGACTGGCACACCCAAAACCAAAACTCCTGACAAAAATATCTTGGGGCCCAAGACCAAGACTTGGTCAGTCTTGGTCTTGGTTTCAGAAACACTAGTGAGCATAAGGGTCAATACTTTATATATTATTAAAACATAGTTTTCTCAGGATACATTCAATAGAAATCTTCAGAGGAAGCAATATCATTTTAATACATAAATGTAATTTTATTTTTCATAAATAAAATAGTACCCAAAAATCTTTCTCAATCACAAGTAAAGATATTTCTCATCACTTTTCCCATATACGTTTAAACTAAAAGTATGGATATGATTATTATAATATATTCCTATAATTTAAAAATCAGAAGTAGTGAATTTAAGAGGTCTGTTCACTGGATTCCCACCTATGTACGAGGTCAGGAAAGAATTTTAAATATACACGAAAAAAGGGAGAAAAATGGGAGGGTTAATAATTCATTAGAGGGTGGCCAGATTTTTTTTTATACTTGAAGCAGTGGAAATTCGTATTTATCAATAACGAAGGTAGAACTTCATACCATAATATCAGTATGTCTTATGCTAGTGGAAAGTTATCGAGATATAAACTTATTGTACTTTTGAAATAAGATATTTTATTGTAGTTTTATTGTTACAAATGGAAGAACCATATGGAAAAAGCTTCGTATAAACGCAGTTATAAGAAGCCTGATGTATTCTAGGGGACGAAAATACCGATAACGTAATACAACTCATAATTTAAAAAGTTACTTGCAGCTAAATTGACTTTTCTGATATTATAACATAATATTAATGTTCCTGATATAAATAACTCTTATATTTTTCTTACCTCACAAAAATCACCGGTTGTCGAGATATTCACCTTAGAAAATGCAAGAAAATCAGCTGTAAGGTAGCGGAGCAAGCGTGGTCCATAACAAGACAACTGCTGATATATGAATAAAATGATTAATTTTCATTGTTTTTAAGTCAGTTTTGCTACTACTTAATAGATATGTGTTCTGATATGTGTTTTTCACCGAATAGTTTGCATATTTTTTTAGCAAGGCAGCGAAATTAAGCAGGTCGATTTGTACTACCTTGTGGAAAATCTATCAACTATATAAACAGAAATATCTTTTGATCTGTTGGGTCAAAAAACGTCAAACTTTTTTTAGTATTTTTTTAATAATGTAAGGCACAAGAAAATTACAGAAAATGAGAAATTCATTATCTGCAGGTAACCCTTTAGTAACGAAACAGCTCTTCAATAGTTTTCACTATAACATATTTATGATCACCCTATATAATAAGTAATAATCAGCATCTACGGAATACATATACATTGCTGCTGCAGCATCTCAAAAAGATGAAATGATGACCTTGGATTTTTTGTAATTATTATGAAAACGAATGTTTAATTATACTCTTGGAGAAAAACAAGATTTGTTTGTCGGAGTTTATATATATGCGTTCAGAAGGAACGTGGGAAATTGTGAGGTTTTTCGAGATAACTTTTTTTCTTACGCGTTAGATTGAAATGTTGAAATTAATTAATTTTCTAAACGGTGAGGGATGCTACTTCTATAAATGGAATTGGTTTATTAATTGATAGGATCGATTGGGGATAAATTTATTGGAGTTGAATTGATTTTTAATTTATTTGCGAGTTGTAGTTCTCCTACACAGAAAGTTGCAAAATTGGGTCGGAAGCGAAGGAGTTGCTCCCGACCCAATCTTGTTAAATGTTTGGTACTATTTTGCGTGAAATTTGGATATTTGAAATAAAATCAGTAAATATCTGTGTTCGGTTGTGAAATGTAATCAAAGCAAATTTTAAATTCAGTTGTTTTTCTCTTTTACGTCAGTGTTACCTTGTTTTAGCGCTTGTAAAAATTCACAGTTTTTCATAAATGTATTTCTGAACTACGAATAAATAGACTTTTAAGAAAAAGCTGAATTTTCATGCGATGAAGCTGATAACTTTTAGGTTTTTATTCAGTTATTTTAAATTCTTAAAATAAACTTATTTATTGAGAGGACAAATTCTCAAAACAAATAATGTAATCCATTGTGTTTCAGGTCGCTCTGTAATGTTCAATTTCACTTTAACCCATAGAACAATCCAGTTAACTGACAGTTTTATAACTTAAAGCAAATTAATACACATGTGATAAATTATAATATTGTATTTATGATTTTTAAAATGATCTTTACACTTTTGTAACATAATAATTTTTAAATCTGTAGTTTTTTTTCAGCGGGGTGCATCGTTTTCGAAACAGCTTATCTGTCCTTAAAACTCCTTATCTTGAGAGATCGAGTACAATAGAGAACAAAGAAAGAAAAACAGTACATTGTGTTGGAAAATACTACCTCCTGCTGAAAAAAACTATATAAGTTTTACGTGTGTGAAAAACACTAAAAAAATTCAATATCATTTCAAATCATCATTTACATGTATTGCAAAAAAACAATAGAAAAAACCCCCTACATTATTTACATTATCAAAACCCTTTCCCTCTTTTATATACCCTGAAAAAACCCTTGCCACCCTCGTCATTTTTCAATTACCAATACATTAATTTTTGAAAAAATGAAAATCTCGACATAGAAAAATAACACATGATGTAATATATAACAACCTAGCGTTCTAACAAATTCATTCTAGCATAAAAGTGACTACGCATCTATTATACTACGAAATTAAGTGTCCAATACATTGTTTTAATAACACAAAACACCACAAAAAACTATAGTCGCTGGGAGGGAGGGGGGGGGCTGTAACAAACATCAATATAGACCTATACTATACACAGTTTAAAAATATACCCCTTTTTCATATGTAGTCGCTCATATGCCAAATTAATTAAAAACCAAAATTCATATGAGTGGAACTAATACATGGTAGTTATTGTATTGAATATATAGAGAAAGAGAGAGACTCACGAGTGTTCAATTTTCACCGCGCGCTATGTCAGTATTTTTTTATTTCACGCACAAAAAAATAATCCCTACACATCAGCAATGATTAGCACAGTATATATCTCTGTAGTAAATTGTTTTACCGCAAAATGCAGTTTATTATGAGTTTCGATAATTATTTTCCTCTCAACCAAGTGTGAAGTTATTCACAGATAGATAGTTTATCATGGGCTTTGTCAGCTCTTTCGTTTTCATTATTAATATTTAAAGGCTGCAAAATAATATAATATGACATCGCAAAGTGTATTAATAACTTGTTATTATTCAAAGTTTTGAAGTTTTTTTTTTCGAATTTTGTTGTTGGTTGTCACATAATGAAACAGCAGGGCTTTTGTGATTTTGAGATAATTAGGGTTTAGAATTCGTAATTAAATCGGTAGGTTGTGATTGAAAGTATAATAAATTAATATGCTTAGATTTTGTCATTAAAAGTCAAATTAGTACATTACAACAAGTTATAGGTTTATTAGTTCAAAAAGTAAAAAGTGGTTATTATTATTATTTTTAGTTATGGATGTTTTAATTTAACTTGTATAATATGTGGTTCTCGTAGAAAAGGGTACATTACAAAATATTATTTTTAAATGAGTTAAAGGGGTATTTTTTTCATGCGGGAAGCCATCTTTTCCAACACACATATCCCGTTTTACTTTCTTTGTTCTCTATTGTTCTCGCTTTAACAAAAGACCGATAAGCTGTGTTGGAAAAGATGGCTTCCCGCAGGAGAAAATACCCCTTTAAGATGATAGCTGTATTATGCTTCATTTTTAGCTCAATAAAATAATCTTAAAAGTACAGTTTTTTTTCAGTGGGAGATTTGATTTTCCCATACACAAATCCCATTTCACTTTCTTTGTTATCTCTTGTTCTCGATCTCTTGAGGGACCTTTAATCTGTGTTGGAAAACGGAATGAGCCAGAATATTAAAGTTAGTAATGTCATTTTTTTTAATTTTTAGATATACTGAAACTTTTAAAATACTCTCCAGAAAATATTAAAATGTGACCAATATATCATCTCTGTGATAGAATTCTAACCATGTAAGGGCAGTAAGGCTTCCAGCTCAGAAAACAGAATAAATATTTTTCTCTTAAAGTCTTCTTTTTATGAATTGTTTCTGCAGTTTATTATGAATTGTACATTCTATATAGAAAATATAAAATGACATGAAAAAAATGACACATTTCTTAAAAATACAAACAACCCTTGGGACTTCTGGAGACTGTGACGAATTTTTTAATGCATTGAAAAGGGGGGAAGAGAAAATGTTTTTGAACGTTAAGAGAATTTAGTTTACGATTCCACTATAACACAAGAACATTTATGAATTTTAGTGCCAATGCTAAGAACAGAGATATATGAATATTCTCCTCTGGTACAATATACCTTTGCTTGCATCTTCGATTAATAAGATTTTGATGCAAATTAAGTTACTGATATCAGTTAAGAAAATTTAGTGTTCATTATTAACCCTTTGGTAAAAAATCCCAAACTTTGGCAACAGCACTATAGCTCGCCCAAATCAGCTAATCTCCTGGCTTAGCGTCGTCTGCAAAATTAATTTTTATGAAATTGGACTTTTCACATATTTTGCACAATTACTAATAAAAAGAATGATTTGTTATGATATAATATATTAAAATTCATTATAATAACACATTCTTTTTATTAATAATTGTGCAAATTATGTGAAAAGTTCATTTTCATAAAGATTAATTTTGCAGACTACGCTAAGCCGTGGGATTAGCTGCTCTTGGCGAGCTATACTACAGTGGTATACAAGAATTGGAAATATATTACATTGATGAGTATACTAAAATCGGATGGCCAGGAATAGCCATGATACATACAAACGGAGAACTGCTTTCGCCTATCTAGGAAGGATTATTCTAAATGGACAACATTAACATCTAATTGAATGGAAGCACAGGTAAAAATTCTTAGAAAATATTTCCATTTTCACAATTGGTCAACAAGTGTTTTGACTTTAAATTCAAAATTCTACCCGAGAACTGAAAACGACCAACATATATTATGATTTTCTCTTACTGTATTCAAAAATGTGCAAATCTTTTACTAGAAAACTAATTTCAGTTAAATTATATCACTGAAATAATATAAAAATTGACAAATCAATGACTTAAACTGCCAACTTTATTCGCATAATAAACCAATTCTCTTGTTCTCGGCTGTGTTTCTTTCCTAAGTTCAATTTTTAAGGAGTTAGTACTTCCAGAATCTTACTGACTCAAACTGGTTATGTCTTCAAACTATTTTGACGGGTAAACCCGTTGTTGACCACTTGTTTGGGTGGTTCAAATTGTGTATTTTCTAAACAATTCTATACAACAATAAGATTTTGGAAACACTTTACCACCTGTCATTTTTGAATGGTCAGGAAAACGAAACACATTTATACGAAGAATAATCAAATATTGCACAAATGTAATTAATAAGAAAATTTAATTTAAGTACAGGTATCTTTTAGCTTATCCAAAAACCATTCTCGCCTTCTATTCTCTTCCCCTTGGTCCCCTGTCATCGCCCATTCAAAGTTCCAACTTATAAACATTAACTAAACGCGAGAGACGACGCTATAACATCTTCTTCTTGTACTATACAACAAACTAGCGTTGGAAACACATACCAAAAACCCATTCTACGGGTAAGACGCATCTGCAGACCCCAGAAATAATCGCATTACTTCATAATATACACAGAAGCAAAAGGGAAAGAAAAGAATGACAGTATATTTCTAACCCTGGTTATGGAATAGAGGGTTGTTAATAATTCAGCTCGGAAGATGGCGGAGATGTTTTAGCTGGTTTGTCGTCACTTGTGTTCGTAATGGGTGATTGTTTTTTGGTATAAGAGGGTTTTGTGATATTTGATTTGTTAGTTCCAGATTTCTAATGTCAACTCAAGATCTCCTATGTTAGTTAGAGATTTTTTATTACAATCGAACGTGAACGAGCCCATACCATACTCGATTTCGTCTCGATTTTGATTAACAGAGCGGTGACCCGTTTCAGCTCGAATTAACAAAGTACTCATCCGAAAATGCGTTAGAAGAATTGACTCTTAATTTAAAATAGGTTTATGTAATAGTTATATAACTCGGTATCGCTCAAGGTTCGACTTTTGTAGTTTCAGTATTTTCAGGTTAAGTTTGCTGAGCCTATAATCTCGCTTCAACAGTCATCGTGATAGAAACCTTAAAGGAGTATTTTTTCACAGCGGGAAGCCATCTTTTCCTACACACATAAATCGTTTTACTTTCTTTGTTCTCTATTGTACTCGTTTTCCCAAGAGACCGTTAAACTGTGTTGGAAAAGATGGTTTCCGACTGTGAAAAATACTCCTTTAACTGTATTTTGGACCATGCAGTTGGTTAGTTATGTAGGGAATCTTTCTTGTTCGTGAAGAGACGTTGAATGTCGAAATCACAGACTTACATATGCATTCTCCATAAGTTTTTATATCTTTACGATTCTTTCCTGGACGAGAAAAGACGTTGACAGTTTTCATTTTGTAGATATCAAGCATAAAACCACCCGACGGATGAATCTTATTGGTTAACTACAATTCTAAATTTTCGTAACGTAGAACGAATAAATTTTAAACCTGTAATATTTTTCAGCATGACGTCCCGTTTCACTTTCTTTGTTCTCTATTGTACTTAATTCTCAAGAGACCTTTAATCTGTGTTGGAAATCGGGACTTCCCGCTGAAAAATAATGGGTCTTTAATTGTCAATATTTCATTATCAAAATATTGGTGCAACAAAAAAACTATAATTTTATATCCAAAAATGAACCATCGATTAATGAACAAAAAGTTTTACGACGTTCTAACTACGAAGAACATAATCAGATACATATTTCAAAGCTTTTTATAATAATTATCTAATAAGTGTTTTACACACTTATTAACATATTCGTATAAAAAGTCGGTACTTGATACAAGTTCTTTCATAGAAGTTTATGGCTAATTGAAAATCAAATCATCCGAATTTTAATTTCGCATTACTAAGGTCAAATGCTGGCAGCTCTGAATTCGTGTGGGGTCTGTACTGAAATAGAAAATGAGTCAGATTAGGAGATATAAGACAGAAATAAATAGATTTGAATAAAAAATGGGAAGTTGTAAAATTTTGACTGATGATTTGTTATATAAAATGAGAAATGTAATTGTTTATGTTAAGTTTTTTGGCTAACGTGAGGATATAATATAGAGTTTCTTAAGAGCCCTCCACCTAAAATAAAAATTCAGAGTGGCCGAAATTTTTGAAATTTGTATTACTCACCAGGTAAGGTCGTTATTTTTATTTTGCATTGCATTCGTTGTGACAATATTCAAATATATTTGTGGCTGCCTGTAGAGACAAAAAGTTCAGTTTGTTAAATGCTGATAATATATTTAACAATTGATATAGGAACTTAAAAACAAATATCATTTTGGATTATATATATGTAAAACAACATTCTTATATCTTTTCATTATGCCATTAATGTAATATGCCAATGATTAAAAAAAAGTTCGCCATCACATTTTTTACCGAAAACCATCTAGAGCTGCAATTTAGAATTTCTGATAACACCATTCATGAATTTTACCAAAACCAAAATACACCACATCCATTTCTCAAGAAAATAATAAAATTATTAATTTCTTTTCTTAATAATTCTTCATATAAAAGTTACATCCTGCTTATGGAAAAAGCTACTAATGAAATTATTATGTGGAAAATGTCTTCCATGATAATATACTATATCAGTAATAAAAGAAAGGAAAGCGATTGACAATCCAATAAAATGTGTGCTTTCCTCTCATCAGCAATGATTATATCAGTGGGGAATTACTATTCTCAGAGACTTCAGTGGCTTTTGGGAATCGAAAATAATATTGGTGATGTGCAAGAATAAAAGAGTAAGAAATTTTCAGATAATACAAATATACTTCACAGCAGTAATATTAATATGCTTAGAAAAATGCCTTCATCGAAAAGAAAAAATATTGCAATATCAATTTTCAGCCACACACACAAAACATGTAGCCTATATATACGGACATAGCACATTTTTTTCTAGATTGTTTTTGGTCAAAAGTTATTTTCTATGGAATACTTTTGGACAGAAACAGAAACTTCTGAACTTTGGAGATAATTTTCACTTCAAAAGATTTTTACTTTTGAATGAAACGAGTTTGCTATTTTGTGGACAAAATAATTATATATCTTGAAATGCACTATAAATTCTGAGTGACATTATCTGATTTTATACATATTTTAAACATAAAGATTTTTTTTTTTTTAACTCAGTCACCACGGTAATATATTCAGTTGTAATACCACAAGAGCTATGAGTATATCCCATGATTTGCATTTGTTTACCCGGGCACTCGAGGCATTGCTTGCTGATCATACCTCGAGTTTTAAACATATGCAAATCATTGATATACTCATTGCTCGCGGGGTATTTA
>JAQIWE010002850.1:0-12569 GCA_034698565.1 Campodea plusiochaeta | reverse complement strand
ACCGAATAGGCCTATGAACCTAACCTAACCGAAAATGGATATTAACCTCTCCGAGAATGGAGATTGACCTATCCGAGGATGGAGATTGACCTATCCGAGGATGGAGATTGACCTATCCAATCGACCCGGGCTGATAGTAAAGTAAACCCACAGTATTGAGTGCGTTCACTATTCTAGAAAATTCATAATTTTTTTTTCAATTAACGAATTTATTTACTTTGCCCGGTACGTTACCCAAGGTTGCTGTTGATTCTAATTAGAAGGCGTGGGACCTCCGCCACCACACCTTGAGAGGTGGTGTACACTGCTAAGTGCATTTTCAACTTGTCAGAATGGGTCAAAACCTACATTATTTCCCACCCAAAAAATACACTTCCGTCGAAAGTTTGGATTTGTAACGTACATTATTATATAATATAGGTTTTATGGAAACGAAGCATGGTATTAATGTTAGCTTAATACATTATTATAATTTACTCATTTTATGTTAGAAGTTATGGATATTATTTAAAGATTCAAACTTTTAAAAAAACTAGAAATAAATGGAAAAACAAACTTAAGAGTTTATATCTCTATCTTGTAACTACTTTTATTTTAAGATTTCTTCCATTTAATTCAAAATAAAACAATAGGACCTAATGAACTTTGAAAAAATCAACAATCTCTAGTACACTTTTGTATAAAAAATGTTTGTGACATTATTGGTAGCTCATCTTAAACCTAATGAACTGTATCTTAATTTATTCCCTCTTTTCGTTGATGTAGTATGCCTGTGTTATTGATCCGTACAGATATTCCTGATGATGTATCAGATGATTCAAGTGATGACGGTGGGGAGGGGGTACCAGATACACCACCACAACCAATAAGTTCAGAAGATGAAGAGGAGGAGGATGAACAACAAGAAGATGTCAATAGTAAGTTGCTTGAA
This sequence comes from Campodea plusiochaeta, assembly GCA_034698565.1. Taxonomy (NCBI): domain Eukaryota; kingdom Metazoa; phylum Arthropoda; class Diplura; order Rhabdura; family Campodeidae; genus Campodea; species Campodea plusiochaeta. The sequence goes on along the minus strand of JAQIWE010002850.1, from coordinate 11,638 downwards.
AGAGGTTTATGAAATTGAACTTTAATGTTACGGGATTATTTGAATTAAAAAAAATTGTATAAAGTTAAAATAATTTAGGCCTATAACCTCCCATCTTTTCTTACCTGTAATTTTTATTTTAAAGCTTCCCTCCTTCACAACTATACACTATTAGCATGGGGATACAATGGAAGAAAGTTCTAATTTTTAGTGCCTGAAATATTTCGCAAATTAGGTTTTTTAATATTTCGCGATTTAGGTTTTTGTTCATTTTTTTATTTCTTTTTAGCTGTAAAACAATATTTCAGAAAGTAAAATATAGGGAAATATGGTACTCTCAACTGCCTTTTGGAATTTTAAGCCTGAAATAAATTTTGTTTACAGAATTTAACAGTTTAATATCAATCCTAAAATTCAAGTTACATGAGCACTAGGGTGGAACTTCAATAAACCGTCACCAACTTGTATAGGACTTTTGTATACTTACCACTGACAAGCCGGTATAAAATTACACTGGCCTGGACAGAATAGACCCTATAAAAAGGTGCTAATTTTTTAAAAGTAGGCCTACTGTACTATAAATAACATATTTTAAGTTCCTATGAAATGAAAATTGTTCTAAATTGATCTATCAAACTTCAAACTCGTCGTTTTTATTGTATTGGTAATGCAAATAACTATAAAAATTGAAAGTGCTACAAGATGCTAAATCTCGATTTCGATAATGCTAAAAGAGGCTTCTGAAAGTGCTAAATATTTCAGGGTCTACAAATTGGTCTAGCAACATTTTTGGAGTGTGACATCACATTCTGTATTTAAGTTAGAACTGTATCAGAGATTGTATTTACGTTAGAACTGTATCAGAGAGAAAATGAAAAGACAGTTCTGAAAATAAGTTTAATTTTTAATCCTTAGTAGCATCCATTAACTTACCAGACTTGGATATAGCATACAACAATAAAATAGCATCACTTTTAGCTATTCAATGATGTACAGTATGTCATACCTTTACAGAAATTATAATTATGAATTCAAAAAAGAATATTTCAAAAGTTGATTAAAATTATTATTTCCTATACATATCTTCAGGTTTAATTAGTATAAATAAAGAATACTGTAATAATGCTATGTATAATGAGAGATCAGACTTTAGGAAATTGGACCCTTTTGCCTCGAATAAATGTTAATTTGTTTTTATCAGTTTCTTGAATATAATAGCACTGGTTGCTGACACTATATCTCCACTAAGTCTGTTACGTTAGGTAAAAGAAAAACAACTTAACTATGGCACGCTAAAGTACTAACCTTTGACATTTGTGGTATTGTTCTTCCATTCTGTGTGTAGAAATGTTTCCCCATCACATCAGCCATAATGTCTAAAAGAAAGAGATAGTAGTCACTTCAGTACAAGTCAAAGGTATCAGAGTTTACATTATTAGTTTGCATTTAATGTAAATATTCTTTAAAAGTCAGCTTTAACATAACATATAATCTTGGATACAAACCAATGTAGGCGTAATATTGTAGACAATATGTGAGAAACAGAAACATTAAGTTACTCATCATAGGTCATTGGTTATGTATGATATTCATTATTTTTGCTTAATGGATTCCTATAGTATTTTACTACCTAAACCTGATAGTATGTTTTCATTTTATTCTTAATAAAAACTTCACTTCCAGTTAGTGAAATTGACTACCTCAATTCTGGAGACTAGGGGAATTGATCCCTGATAAAGCTTCCGCCCCCCTGATCAAAAAAGGAATTAATCTGACAAAAAATTTAAAATATATTAAATTAATAAAAATTACTCTCAAATAGGCAGTCAAAGAACAATAATACCGGTAGTAGTTGCAGGCATAGAAAACTTCACTTTAATGATTGTTTTTATAATATATTATAATTTTTCATCTATAATGGCCTTTTTATACAGGATTTTTTTTTCGCCCCACTGACAAATTATTTCGCCCCTGCTCCGACCCCCATGCTGAAGTGTTCTGGTGACGTCCCTGACTGATTGTGGATGATACTATACAAATGCACCTTCACAAACTGTATATAAAGTGCCCTTAATGATCATATGATTGAACTGTTCCTAAAAAATGTTGTCTCTTAAAAATTTGGTTTAACAAATTGAGACACGACAGAACTATTGCTTTTTCACCTGTACTACAGTAAGCTTTTTAGAACACTTTTGTTCCATATATCTTACTGTACAAAAAAACAAAAGGTCTAATGCAACAATTTGTGTGTTTGGCATATTAGTGGTAGTGTGTTTGGCCTATTAGTGGCTACATTTCACTGAGACATCTCCAATTCTCCATGTTGGCCTACATGTCTCTACACACAAACTGAAAAGAGTAGGCTAGTTCCAAACAAATTCAACAGATGAGGCGCTGGCTACTGTTGTTGATGCGGCGTCAGAAAGTGAAGCACAGCTCCAACCCTTTCCTAGACGATGGCAGTGCCGACTAGAGGAATACCTGGCCCACTACTCGAAATTTTTCGCAAATGGTGCATAATGGTTGCCCCTGGATTTCTCATCTGGTATGGATTAAGATTTCTCCATTTGAAATACATGGGGAACTATCAATCGATACCAGTATTGAAATCTGACGTTTATTGACACGACCTGTAGTCTACTTATTTGTTTATGGCAAGACTAAGCCTTCAAAGATTTCAAAAAACAGACCCTTGGAAACTAATAAAGAGGCCAATTCACCAGGAATAGGTCTATAGAATGAAACTTTTTTGCGTGAGTAGTGAGGTCTTTATATTCTAATTTTCACTGTAAATGATTTAGAACTCTTAAATACTTACATTTACGAATCAAAAGGAAACAAGAGCATACATCTAGCACTGACCAAAGGGGCCATTGAGGCTACACAGCGTTGTAAAATCATTAACTTGAATTATTAAAAGATGTTATGTGAAAGTCATTTACTTTAAGCACAGAAAATGAAGGTATGAATGAAAATTGTAAATAATCTTATGAAAAATTAGGTATTTTTACTTACAATTCGTATTTTCTTCACCACAACGCAAGTTGCTTTGAAGAATTGACAACGTTGCAATGCGGATGAAGGACGTCACGAAAGGGCGCGAAATAGAATCTAGGGTTGTCGATAACGTAATTACGTTTCTCAACAAAGTAACGGGCAGTTTGTTTTCGTTATTTAGATCTATAGTCTACTGTACTGAAAAAATATGGAAAGTTGGATGTATTGTATGCTAATGGTGTACAGAAGACAGTTCATGTGTTCGCGTTCATAGAATCTCACAATAGCCTGTATCCTCCGCAATGTGATTTTTTATATACACATATATAGGTCTGCCCTATTTTACTAATTTTGATATAAACCGAAACAATAAATAAAATCTATTAAACAGATCCTCTGTTTAATAAATTATATTTATTGTCTTGAAACCAGAATATAAATTAATTCTTTTTTTAATAAAGAATAATGATCTTAACATTATTCTGAGTTCTCAAAATATTTCCATCTTATTTCTATATTTTTGGAAATTAATTTTATTAGTGAATTTTTACTATTTTTTATGTCCTAATAATCACCTTTTGTTCATTACTTTCATAACAGAATTTAAAATTATATTTACTATTTAAAAAAAGTATTATCCTTTGTTGAATGTATCTGACACATCAAAATAATGAATTGATGTTTTGTTTCCAGTGTTACTATTGTAAATAAAATCATTTAAATATATTATAAGCATCCATTTATTTTCCCCCATTATTGAAGAATGTTGTAAAACATGTGTTTATGACATCTTATTAAATGGGTTAATTTAATAAGTGTACGCTTATTAATAATGTAATACCCTACAAAAATGGGTATGCATATATTTTTAACAGTTTATAACAAAAACATTTTATACTTTCCAATACAAAATACTTTTTGAAACAGCAGTGTCTCTTCACATATGTAAAAAGGAAAACAATGAATCTACAAAAGCAATCAGTAACGTTATGAATTGTAAATGAACCTCAAAATTAATCAAGTTTTCAGACCCAATTAAATAAATTATAGAAAGAATAACAGAATATGTTCATATTATTATAAAACACATTTAAGATACAAATTGTTGTCCAAGAACCAGAATTGTTTCATATATAGAAAAGTTAAAATGCACTTTATTGATATGCAAGTTAACAAATCACATGTTATTATTTTACATTAAATTCAGGAACAAAACTTTGTAAGATATTTCATTGCTCAGGTATAGTGCAACAAATACAATGTTGTAAACTACCTTTGGAATTTTTTTCTACAGATATGTACTGATACTGAAGTAATAAATGTATGACAATTTGTATTTGATTGGTAAAATACACAAAAGTAAAAAAAGAGTCAACGTTTTACAAAGTTTCTTATTTTATTGACCAAATTCAATTTGGTATAATTATAAGAATCAAGAAATTTTGACTCTGCTTTTACAAAATTCAAATTTCTTAAAATTCTGAATATTGTAACTTGAAAATCTACAATTAAAGATACAATTTCAATAGACTAGCACAGTTTTGATAAATAAATATCTAGAATTTACAATTTTAATACAATAAAAGCAAAAAAATATTTTATACTTTTCCTGCATTCTAAATAAGAAAGAAAAATAAAAAAATTATAAAAAGAACAACAATGATGTTTAGTAAGAATAATATTACACTAGTTACTAGGACAATGAAGAGCACTTTCTGATGCACAAATTTTGTTTTGTGTACTTGGACAATTCTTTGAAAAAATCCAAAATTTTCATTTCTTATAAAACATTTGATAATAATTTAAAATCACATTATACATATGCTAATTTCTGAGGCACTGTTAAGAACAACAATATTCATTAAAAAAAGAAGAACAAAAAGAAAAAAACATAACAACATTGTTTCACAACCACGTAAGGCCTGTGGTTTCTGTCAAAAAGGCACTGATATTTCCCATTGTTTTGGGGACGTGTCAAATACCTCCTGGATCAAGTAAAACTTCTAACCAACAAGGACAACACATAACAAGTTGCCGTTTGTAATTAGGTCCCCATCCTTTGGCAAAGCTTACACGTAACGAATAAAAGTCAATTGGTCCATGTATATCAGAGTCCTGTAGGTATGGAAAATGTTGATGTGCTTTTTCAAAATCAAATATTTTGAATGAATGTCCAGGATATAATTTGTACACTTTCAGGGGAGTTATATTGGGAAGATCCATAGTAGAGGAGTTGAGAAACAAAGGAATGTCACATTGATTATAGATCCAAACACCATCTTCTTCTTGACTTAGACTGAAGCCTGAAATAAATACAAAAAATCATTCTTTAGTACAGTATATTGACGTAACCTTAGAAAATGAAATTATTTAATAATCTTATTGAAGGCTAAAAGTTCATTATAAAAAACAGTAATCACATATTGCTTTGCCATAATACTGACATAATACTTCTTAATACAGAAATTTTTATGCAGCACAATACCGGTAATAAACATATTTAATAATACAAATTCCACTTGTGATCTAAAGACTTTTTGGTTGAAATTTCCAGTACAAATAATAATAGGTCTTCATAGTGATTATTCTGAGGCAAATTCTTAATTCAGGTATCATAAAGAACAATATTTTACATTTTGAATCAAATTAACTTAGTCCATACAGGAGTCAGAAAAGTTTAAAAATGAGCGCTGGTTATCATTATGAATATCGTATCACATTTTAAAAGTTTCTTTCAGGTCAATTAGATATTACTATAGTCTGTTTAACTTCTCATTGTACTCCACTTTCAGCATTTTGTGACATATTCTACTCATATTATTCTTAAATTTATCTAATTTTAACATTTACAACTCAATTTGAAAGTGACACTGCTAATGTTATTCTTAAATAAATAGTTTCCAATTTTCCATAATAAGAAGAAATATTATCACAACGATGAGCCATCATATACATAGAGTGGTGTTTAAGTCAAGTGAAATAAGAAATCTTTGTATCTGTCTCAAAAATATAATTACTGCAGCCTTTAGTACAACAAATAATAGTTTTAATTGCTCAATCTTCTCTACAAAGCATAGTTGTCCCTACAAGTTACTAGATGTTGCAATTTACACACACTATATATCAAAAATTAAAATTGAACTGTTATTTAAGGTGTCCCAGAGAAAATCTATATTTATAGAACTGTTGAAACTGAAACATTTTACAGTTATATCTTTTTAAGTTGCAAAATACTTCGTGGAGAGTCTTTTCAGCTTTTGAAAAATAAGTTAATATAAATGTACCTGTCTTTCTAAGACTTTCATATTCAATATTCCATTACTTTTAACAATGGTTTGTGAGTCAAGTCACTGATAGTGATTTCAACTCTGATGTTATAATTTAGCATTATACTCAAAGTGTTCAAGCTTGCAAGTTCATGTTGGTAAAATCATATTGAGTAGAAAGTTGGTATGAAACTATGAACTGTTGAAAGAAATTTATGTTTATTGGATCTCATAATGTTGCTTTCAGACATGGAAAATACCTTGGAAAGAGCTCAAATTTAAGATACCACTGAGAAAAACAGGTGTATTTTTACTAACAGTAACTGCAAAAAAAATCTACTGTAATGATGATGTCACAATAAATAATCTTTATTCTCATAAGTTATTGATCTGTTATACCATTCTTCTCTAGAACACCCAGTATTGATGATACAGGTATACCTACTTCAAAATTAATGGTTGTTACTTGTTACGAAGTTATTGCAACATCTGCAATCTGGTAATAACAACATTTTTGTTATTTTAAAATAATGAGTTTTACATTTTCCACCATTTAGGCTTTTTGAACTATTTTTCACATTTTATATTTTTGAAAGAAAATTTATTGAAAATCAAATTTTAAAAACAAACACCAGAATAAGTTTAATATTACTACCATAAAAATTCCCTTATGGCACATTAGTAACATTAATCAATGAAGATTACTTGATAAATGAAAATTCTTTTGTAATATATTTATAAATTATTTTTCTTCATTTTTTGTGTGATAATTACCTAAACCTATCTTCTGCCTTGTTCTTTTAATAGACTCTGTTGTTGTTGTTGAATTCTTAGCTAATTGATTTAATGATAATGAAGGTACACGTGTGGAAAGCGCACAAACTTGAACTGTTGGTTCCGCAATTGACGATAATTCGCCAACACGTTCACGTAATTCCCAATATGCTACTTTACACCATGGAGGTTTACCTGAAACAAAACAACAACCACAATTAGATAGGAATTATCAAAAATAACAAAATTACAATATTCAATGCAAATCATATTTTGATAATCAAATAAAAAAAATCTGCAATTTAGTTGCTTGATAACACTATATATTAATTTTAGCTTTTGTACTGTCATATTCATCATTATTGTTTTTATATCACTCACCAATTTTCATAATTTCACATCTACAACAAAAATAAACAGTACTGTATGAGTATATAGGCCTATACATAACCTATGTACCAACAGTTTAATATAAAAAAAAGTATTTCATGTTTTATCCTTTTTATATTTTTGCAAGATAATGACACTCACTATGAACTGAATTTCTTTTCTCAGTTTTTATTCATTTATTTGTTTCATGCAAAGAGATTGCTCTTAAAATTTAGAACTGATTTGCTGACTGAAATTTCCTGCTACATGATGACTGACTCTTACAACTCAGAAATAATAAAGAAAGTGATAGGTCACTAAACCATTCTCATTCACTAATGACTAATCAGTAAACACATTATTTAATAATGTATTGTTGGCTAGATATTTTTATATTCATTTTAAAATTACTGTAATAACAAAAAATTGAAATTCTTCTTCTTACATCTATATATATATTGTTTTGTTTCAAATGTGAAATCAATTTTAAATTATTTTCTCCAACTTTTAAAAGTTATATTAGTTATTAAAAGTACATTTGAAATAAAAAAAGTTTTACAAGAATAATCAGCAAATTAGCATATGTAATATTTATGCAATAATAAAAGTAGCTGTCATATTTATTAATGACAAGGATAAGGCAGTGTTACAGATAAAATAATGTTGAAATAATTACTGATAACATTTATATCCATATCAAGTACTTGAACAAAAGAGCAATTAGAAATTAGAATGGTATAGCTACAGAACATATTTTCTGAACATTGACAACTAAGTTGGGCCTCGTCTCGCCCAGTATAAATCAGTATATTTGTTTGCAGTGAAAACTGTTTTAAATATTTCCAAAACGACATTTTTAGAAATATCTCATTACTACCGGGTGAAAATATGGAGCTAAAGATAATTCGGTAATAAAACCTTTAATTAATTCCTTGGTATAAAAAGCACTTTCGAAAAGGTCACGTACCATATTAATATTATCTAACATGTGGACCTAAGCTAAAAATACAAAAATTAAACAGCTAATCATAACTAACATTCTCAAAGGGACACGTTTATCTACTATGTAATCAGATGTCTAGACAAAATATCAGTGTTTACAAAACGTCTCGGGATTTTGTTCTTCCAAATATTGTGAGCGCAAAGGTCTTGTGCAAAAGCCTCTTTCACCTTGACTCTGGAACTAACCCTTCCTGCCATTTTAATAATGTTGCTATGAATTAACATACGGCACAACTTTTCCTACAACCAGAAATCACTTCTCTCCTTCTCGTAAGGAAAAAGAACACTTCCACTATATTTGTCTCAAGCACTTTGTGGCGCCATAGTTCAACCTTGCACGAGACCCCTCGATGTCGGCCAAGATGACGTCACTGCCACTTAGATCTATGCGAATGGGAATTCCTGGAAAACATTCCGACTTGCTTGCCTCCACAAACAAATAGGTACAAATGTTTCCTTTTTTACTACAAACAATGTTTCACTCAGTTTCGCTAAACTTTACTTTTGAATCAACGTAATACATATTATCCCACGAACTTTCGTACCTACGTTTATTTTATCTTATCTATAAAGTCATCAATTGGAATTAGTGTCGTAGTGTGTATATAGATGGCGACTGTCATACATTATCAATATTATATAAAACTATTTTATATCGTAAAACAAGTGGTAATGTAAATATCGACACGACGAAATTTCACTTGTGAGTTATTATATAGGGTAATATAATTTCAGCAATATACAATATTGAACTTGAATAAAACAACATACCGGTGTAAAAATGATTTTTTTAAGTTAAATTCTATGCTACATCTTTTTTCTTAGCGAAGAAAAACACAACTAATTTGATAATATTACGCAACAATCAATACATAATAACATAATTATATTGAAGAAAATAAATGTAAAATTCCATTACTTTATCTCTTTTGGAAGCGAACTTCCAAAGCGATAATTACATTTAAGTACAAAAAAAAACACGAGAAGTAGATAAAATATTTTCAAAGTTCACTGAAGTGATGTATAATGCTTCTATCTCTCATGTAACTTATTTACTTTTGTGGAGAGATAATTCACTTGACTAAAGGCGCCGGAATGGAAGAGTTGAAGAGATAATGACACGAAAACGAATAAGAGACCGCCAGTCCGGCATTGTATTGACAGCTTTGCTTTTGTCCATTGGGAAATTATGTTCAATGGCGATTATAGAAAAACAAAACCGGTTAAGAGTTGTATTATTATCGTATGCAAGTGCTACAAACAGTAGGTTCCCTCATTACACAACTAAAACAACAGCAGAAATAGATTTCTCCGATAAACCGATCACATACACATTGACATCTGACATTAGGATATAAATTTTATGAATCTAAGATTATTTCATTAGTTTCGACGTTACTAATTTTATGCATGAAAATAAAATCAATAGTTTTAAGTGAATAAAAATAGTATATTCCAAATATTCGTTACTATAAAAAATAAACAGTAATAATTTACAAGATAGTGATCAGTCAACTTCCTTTAGGTTTGTATTGATTAACAAAAAAAACTATTGTAGAGATGTAAGCTGTACCGCTACTACAATTAGATAACGATTGCACAATTCGTACCACTTCTGCAAGTTCGTAAATCTTAGCAAAATCTGTTTAGGGAGAACTGATAACTTTTCTCAAAATTGAATTGTATAAGGTGTCTAATTTATCTAAGAAATTTTCCATTGGTTCTAAAGAATTCGGAGTGCGATAATTTATCTTTTAACTGGTAAATAAAAGTTATTAAAAATACACATGCAAATACCTCAGCTGCAATATAAAATACACTTACAGCATGATTCACGTAACTCATAAAAAATTGATAAAAGATGAGGGAAGTCATCGACATCCTTCAATACAAAAGCCTTTTTTTAAACCTGTTGAATATTTTAAATTTGCAGCAAACCATGATTTTAAGAATAAGTTATAGAGCATAACACATTTTATTCGTAACTTGATTGGTAATAAAAAAAATGAAATAAAGTATTGGAATGCAATAATGTTCAGACCTTATCGGAAATTATAAGAAGGCAACCTGTTGGTAGGTCTAGATAACATTACCGACAAAACACCTGTTACTGGACTTTTCTACACCAGCCACACACAGCAGCTTGTAGAAGACAGGTGAAAGGAAATTTATAACGTTGGCGCCCAAAATAATTTTGGGCGCCAACGTTATAAATTTCCTTACAATTATTGTACGGTTTACTGTTCTACAGTACACTTCTGTACAAATGAAATTTCTATCTCAACATGGTTATCGATATCTTGCTACAGTATTTAAAATGGTACTACTGAATAAAGAATATGTAAAGCATAAGAAAAAATGTTTGGAGGCTGCTGTATCAGTAATGTTACTGTAATCAGAAAATTCGTTGAAGCAAGTCTTATCTGTTAGATTTTGCCCGTAAAACCCATGACTTTATTTTCAGTAATACCAGAAAGTGATCGCTTCCTGGTAATGCTGATTTTTACGATAAAAATAACTTTCTTCTAAAAATTTCACAGCTATTGTAACTCTCGAATTCCGCTTTACACTATCGATTTTACACATTATAAAGGTATTGAAAATAACATTTATATAAAACTAGTTTTTGCTTACGCATATTACCTAGAAAAATACTGTGCTGTTTAGATCAACACAATTAAAAAAAAACTATGTTGCGGTACAGTAATGTGTTCATAAAGATATTTTGTAACTCTTTTATGGCAGAAAGTAATCTACACTGTATTTCATGATCTATACTATCATGAAACCTACACCCTCGTTAATCGCCTGCTTCCCTCGGTCTTTAAAAATAAGTATAGAAGCCAATATTATGTCTGGAATATATACACACCATCCGTCTTATTTGCTCCAAGGTTTTTCACTGTTGCCAAATTCATATTTCCTTACGTACATATACAATAAACTCTTTTTCCACATGTCAGAATCCATGAGTTGCCAATTTATTTTTTTGTCATCTCATTTCAAATGAATGAAATCTGAAAGATGTTCTTTGGAATTCAAAAAATGTGATCTTGGTTAGTGCTGGGCGATTATATCGATTTTCGATTATAATCGATTATTCTAAACAAAATCGTAATCGATTTTTGTGATTTTCAAAATCGATATAATCGAAAATCGATTATAATCGAAATAATCGAAAATCATTCATAATCAAAATAATCGGAAATCACTCATAATTGAAATAATCGAAAATAACTCATGAGTTA